>PVJO010009816.1:27721-67404 GCA_004026905.1 Hystrix cristata
TGCACCATCCATCACACACACAGACACACACACACACACCCCCACACATCCACACACCCACCCTTCTCTGCCCACGATGCACCGTCTACCACTCACCAGGTAGTTGGTTGTGGTACTCTCTTCCCCTCGGCCCATGTACTTGTAAAAGCGATGATCTGCAACAACCAGGAGTTTACATGTGTTCTTCATGGGATTAGGCTCGGCTCTTCTCTTCACTCGATGGACAAACTCTAATATGAATTTGTACGCACTATTAAATCAAAATTCATCAAGACAAGGAGGGATTTTTATAGTAACACTTCACATCTAGTAGAGGTCTGAAACAAACATTACTTGAGCTTAGTATCCACAATGTTTATCTTTAATAAATATAACCTGCAGGGGATGGCGGTGTACACCCGTGATCCCACACTTCAGGAGGCTGACATAGGACCATGATAACTTCGAGGCAACGTCAACATAACAAGACCCTCTCACAAAGCACAAAGGGCTGGAAGTGTAGCTCAGCACCTGACTAGCACACGCAAAGTCCTAGGTTCAATCCCCAGTACCACATTAAAAAAAAAAAAATGTAGCACTCAAAACCCAGGGGTCTGAGGACATAGCTCAGTGGTACAACACTCGCCTAGCAGGTGTAAGGCCTGAGTTGTATCCCCAGAACTGCAAAAAACAACCAAAAAAAGTACCTAACAGAGCAAAACAACTGAGGATTCCTTGGCTATGAAGCTGTCAGTCACTTGCTTCTACAAGTTTATAAATGAACCAAAGGAACAGTAGAAACATCGAGGTGACCAAACATGAAAATCAGCCACCATGGGGATGTGGAGATGCCTCGGTAACAAAGCCACCCGGGGACCCCCAGCCCTCCACACGGGCAGAGGCCCAGGCACTTCTCAGGCAGACACGCACACAACCACCCACATGAGCATGTGGCTCTGCTGCCGGGTGGGGACGTCACAGACCAAGCAGCAACAGAGCCATCAACACACTTCTCCGTGGAACTGTGTGCACACTGTACTTAAAAAGGCATCTCTTAGCAAACAGAAGCTTAAAAATGCCTTGTGTTAAAGGGATAGCTTCCATTTTGTTTTCAGTGCTGGAGATCAAACCTGGGGGGACGGTTAGGCCTGCTGGGCAAGTGATTATCACTGAGATACACCCCACCCCAGGGCAGCTTTCTTATTAAGTAATGAAATTGTTCACCAATTTATTTATGTGCTAAAATGCTACTAGCATTTTCTAAGGTCCTCAAGAATGAGGACAGCTGCAGTCAGGCAAGGCAGCGCATGCCTGTGGTCCCAGGTACCCGAAGCCTGAGGCCGGAGGACCCCCAAACCCAGGAGCTTGAGGTCGGCTCCCTAAAAGTAAATTTAGAAAGAATAAGGACAGCAGGCTACAGCTTCAAAACAGCTATTCTCTAAATGACTCTAAATAGATCTGTCCCAAGGCTGATAACCTTTTTACATCCAAACAATATAGCTCTCTTAGTACTCAAATTATTCTTTGTAAGCTCTAAAGATTGTCTGGTGGTATTATTTTACCATTTCTAAATACCTACTAGTAAAGAATTTTCCCTCAGATCGTTCAATTTTCCCAATATCTCTTTAAATCCAGTTGTTGCTCCCATTATTTTAGTAGTGCTTAATACAACATTATAAAAATAATTAAGAATTTCTGGAACAAAACTATTCTGAAACCAAATATCTAGTTACTTGATAATCATGTTATTTTTCACCAGTTAACAACCACTCCTGCTGCAGTCAGCTGTAATATGCTGTTTCTTACTTGAAATACAGTTTTTAGGACTCACCTGCAGGCGGCTTTCTGTCTATCAGTCCTTTTGGAATCAACGCTTCATCATCCACTTTTATGTAACCACACACTTTGGGAGACTGCAGGCGTGAAACATTCTTGATGTCTTCGGATCTGTACGCCAGCATTCTTTTGTCTTTGGTATCATTAACAAATCTCCAAAGTGGCTAAAACATAAAATATATATGATGAGATAAAAAAACAGGAACTCCTAAACATTAAGTCCTTATGACGTCTTTGCTCATCCTTAGACAACATTCATTTCTTGTTCGGTAAAATGATGTTTTATCCAAAATGAATTATTTCCATTTTCATCATAAGGGGTTTTCTGTGCTGGTAAATTAATTCACAGATGACACATTTGTGGTTTTTTTCTGTGTAAGAAAAAAGCATCATTTGGCATGAGGAAATCTTTCAGAAAATTCAGAAGGAAAAAATGTTTATCTTCTTCCATTAGTTCATTTAAAAACATTTATATAATGCTTACTGCATACTGGCAGTATGATAGTTGTTGATGACACTGCAATAAAACCTAGACAAGGCAGAGCTGCACACCCATAATCTCAGTTGTCGAGAGGCTGAGGCAGGGGAATGCCAGGTTCAAGTCCAACACGGGCAACTTAGTAACACCCTGTCTCAAAATGAAAAAGAATAACAAGAGCTAAGCATATATCCCTGGGTTAAATCCCCACTACCGCTAATAAATATAAATAAACGTATATGCACACACACACTACACACATACATCTGTCTACACATACACATACATATATACACACATAACCACACGCTTATCTATAATCTCCATCAGGGAAATGTACATGAATGGGACACCATTTCTTACCCATTGGGCTGGCTCTAATCAAGCCCAGTTCTGGGAGGAAGTGGAGAAATCAGGACCCTCGTGTGTGTTGATGGGGATGTGAAGGGGCAGTCACTGTGGGAAAGCAAGGCAGCTCCTCAAAGACTGAAAAAAGCAACTGACCCAGCAACGCTCCTTCCATCTTACCCAACAGAAGTGAGAACGCGCCTGCGCTAAAACACGACTGCAACGCTGTTAAAGCCAACACTGAGGAAACGCTCATGCCCACTGACTCATGACTGCACGAAAAAAATGTATTCAGCAATAAAAAGAAAAGAAGCACTGATACATGTTTCCACATGGATGAACCTTAAAAACTAGGGGATAGACAAGAAACGACCAAGAGGCCAATCTGAGAGGACAGAGTATTTGTGGCTGCCCAGGGTGGGTCCTGGGGAAGGACGCCTGAAGGGTGCAGGGTGATGAGAATGTCCTAAGGTTGACTGAACTGTGGTTGCGGCTACACAACTCTTATCAATAAACAAACAAAAAAGTGTATCTGAATGGGTGA
Organism: Hystrix cristata; assembly: GCA_004026905.1. NCBI lineage: Eukaryota > Metazoa > Chordata > Mammalia > Rodentia > Hystricidae > Hystrix > Hystrix cristata. The sequence continues at coordinate 30,907 of PVJO010009816.1, forward strand.
CACTCCACCCTACACTGTAGGGTACGTGAGTTATGTTAATGAAACTGTTAAACGGGTATATGTACATGTGTGTTTGTGCTGCTCGTGCACACACACACGCACACACACACACAGACTAGGCTCTTCAGCTCACACCAAGGCACAGCTCACAACCCTCCTCAGCTGGAGTCTAATGAGGTGCAGACGTGTTTCAGAGCAGGCTGCAGCGGATGCGCAGGGAACCCCGGCAGCTAAGGCAGGAGAATCGTGATTCTGAGACAGGCCGGGTCACAAAGCAGGTTTAAGGTCATCCTGGACTACACAGAGACCCCCAAACCAGACCAAAAACATGCATTTCACACACCTAACCTACCAACATAACAGCCGTGTTGCTGAGCACAACCCCAGGTGAGGTGGCTGCGTGGGCTCAGCTTGCTGCTGCTGCTGCCCGCCGCACACGCTGCAGCCTGGAAAATGACCACAGTCCAGAGCACAGTTTGTACTGCACACAGACAGTGCTTTCCTGCTACACCGAAGTCAAAAACCTCCTAAGTCAGACACTGTGTTTTGTCTTCTTTCAGAATCCATGAGGGAGATTAAAAAACACTGGCTAACAGAACCTCTGCACTAGCAGAGACTTCAAAAAATAACCCAACTCTTGAGCTGCTGGAATCTTCCACACTTAGCGAAGTTCACCGGACCTGGAGAGAGAAGGCGGCTGTTTTTTTCCTTTTGGATCATACAACATGAACTTTACATGGTTTCCAGGTACTCCCAGTCTGGCACAGGAAGAGATAGCAGAGTTTGGGATCACAGATCCCCAAGTTCCAACCAGAACCTTGCTCCACTGTGCCCCGGACAAGCTCGCTTCCATGAGCAAACATCCCTCGGGAGGTAGAGGAGGGTCAGCATCTACCTTCACCACCCAGTCACATGCTCAGATTTCAAACGGAAGGTGGTCACCAGCCTTGGGGAAGCTAATCCTATTACTACCACTACTAAGTACAGGGGAAAAAAAAGACCTGATCAACAATTCAGTAAAAGCCAAGAAGCTTGACTAGATCCTGGATTGGAAAGCCAAACAAATTAAAAAAAAAAAAAAAATAATAATAATAATAATAAATAAATCTGTGAAAGAGATTTTGAAGATGGCTTAAGATCTGACTAGGGATTGTTTACTAGATAAACTGTAGAATTCTTTCCTTTTCTTTTTTTTCTTTTTTCTTTTTGGTGCTGGGGATCAAACTCAGGGCCTTGTCCCTGCAAGGCAAGCATTCTAACCACTGAGCTAAATCCCCAGCCCTCATTTTCTTAAGTATTACTTTTATTGTGGCTATGTAGGAAAATGGCTTTATTTTTAGGAGATGCAACACTTAAATATTTAGAGGTGAAGTGTCATGATGCCTATCAGTGATATAGAGAAAAAGAGCAGCAAAGCAAACATGCCATTATGTCAGCACTAACAGATTATGTACCTGTCCATCCACCTGTCCACCTCCACCCCACATGCGCCTCTCTGCTATGGCTTGTGCTGTTGGGCCTCTTCACAACACTCCACCCTACACTGTAGGGTATGTTTTTCATTTTTCCACCCTTTTTACTCAGCCCCAATTCGCTCTGCAAAGCCGATTGTTCCCTTACCCTTCTGTTTTTTCCTACCTTTAATAAATGTGAAACTTTGCCACCATTAAAAAAAAAATAGACATGCAGAATGCATCTTATGAGCTTCTTAGAGATATAATTGTCCTTGTTTTTCAAAGTCATCTATTTTCCGGGTTAAATAAAACTTTAAATACTAAGAGAAAGGAAGTAAGTATAAGTTTCATCTTTGCCATCTTAAACTGAGAAGTTTTTAAAAATCAGAGACAAGCCAGGAGTGGTGGTGCACGCCTGTAACCCCAGCACCCAGCAGGCTGAGCAGGAGGATTGCGAGTTCAAGGCCAGCCCCAGGCACACAGCAAGCTCCAGGCCCGCCTGAACTGGAGTAAGAGCCTGTCTCAACCAAACAAAACAAGCAGAAGAGATCTAAGCTGCAGCTAAGCTACTGGAAAACCCAGCTGCATGGATGCACTTACCTCTATGTTGTACTCTGCCCCATCTGTGTTGATTCTTATCATAATATCATCATCTCCTATGTGGGCCAGGACCCTGGAGTCAGGCTCACCTTGAAACAACAAAAACACATTCTGTGTCAAAAATATCTGTGTCAAATAATAAGCTATGTAACTATATGCTACTGGGTAGAAAAGTCAACCAGACGCTTCCTCAGACTAGAATTTGCCTCGGTCACAAGTTCAGCAACAAGAAACCAAGGCCCAGAGGTGGTGAGATAATCGGGAGCGGCCTCAAGTTCAGTAACTGGAAAGCTGTGTTTCCCCAAACAAATAAATGGGCAACCAAAACTACATTTTCCTTGGGAATAACCTTCCCTAATCTTGGGTAAGAGAGGAATCAGAGAAAGCAGGAGGGATGATTTAGAGTATCTAAGTCTTAAACTGAGTAGACAAAGTTAATCTGCCTAGTTGGAGACTTTGATCCCATTTTTTTTCATTTCTTTCATATACATCTTTATATACATTCTGAAGATAATTTTATACAGTATTTCACGTAACTGAGCAAGTAATAAAGTTTGTGTGTTACAGCTGAAGGGCCTGGAAAGGTCTTTCTTTCCCTTGGGCATGCTGAATCCATTTGGTGTTTTGAACCTGTGTGTTTTGACTGCTGTCACACGAGGTCATATATGGAATCTGCTACTTGTGTCATATTGGCGCTCGAAGTTTCAGATTTTGGATTAGGGATACTTACCCCGTAACCTGTTGCCAATGAGCATTTGAAATGTGGCTAATGTCACTGAGAAACTGAATTTTCTCTTCTATTTAACTTTATATGGCAACATGTAGGCAGTGGCTACTGTACTGTATACAATGGGTGTAGACTAACCTGGCCCTATCTCCGTGGGTTACAATAACTGAGATCCAGAGATTTACCCAAAATCACAGATCCCTAACACAGTTACCCACCTTTCTAGTGGTTTTTACTGATCCCTTCCTCAACTTCCTTCTACTTTGATGTTTTCCTCAGCCTTCTGTCTTTTCTGATATATTCTTCTTTTTTATTATTAGAGAACAAAAAGTTTCCACAAACTGATCATATCTTTTAGTTTAAGGTAAAATATAGTAATGATGGAAAACAAATCATTAGTAAGGGCTTAGTACTTCATTTCAAAAATAATTTTGCCTGTTTTAATTTTTTAAAACACAGCTCTTATCATTTAGTGAAAATGAAGGCAGAGAAAAATTGGAATGTCTTGCCTCATGCCATGTACTGACCGGCCAAGTGCAAAGGAGCTGGAGCACAGGTTGAAATCCCTTTGAAGAGGAAGCCTGAGTCTTGGGCTACAATTGAGCAGTACCATTAGGGGATAAGGCTTTCTGAAATAACTGATTCCTCCCAAAAAACTCCACTCACTTGAAAATAAAAAGATGTAGCGGTTGGGGATTTAGCTCAGTGGTTACAGTGCTTGCCCAGCAAGCACAAAGCCCTGAGTTCGATTCCCCAGCACCAAAGGAAAAAAAAAAAAGATGTTTTACTCAGGTAGATTCTCTGGCACCAGAGAAAAGTTTAATGATGACTGAAGCTTTGCCTGCCTTAAGGAAACACTTAGAGTCTCTAGGACAGATTCTCTGGTAACTCATTAGGCCTGAACATCTGGAGAACTTCTGTTACTTCTACTGCATTAGTAGAGCTTATTTGCTGTATGAATTCTTTGATGTCTAGTAAGAGCTGAACTTACACGGAAAGGTCTCCCACACTCATCACACTCACAGGGCTTTTCACCCGTGTGGCTTCTCTGATGCTGAGTAAGGCCCGTGTGTCTGCTGAAATCTTTCCCACATTCTTTACATTTATAGGGTTTCACTCCAAGGTGGACTCTGTTGTGTCCCGGGAGACGTTGAGTGCTGAGTGAAGGCTTTTCCACACTCATCACATTTATAGGGCTTCTCTCCAGTGTGAGTTCTTCTGTGTTTACCAAGGTCTGAACTATGGCTGAAACTTTTTCCACATTCATCACACTTACACTGTCTTCTTTCCCTCTGTTGCCATTCCAGTCTGCTCTCATTTTCAGTAGCTCTTTGGGTTCAGGATGCTGAGGAATATCTTCACTAGGTCTGTCGTTCATCTCACCAAAGAGTTCTGAGTCTCTGGGCATATCTTCCTTCTGGGATGACTCTTCGTTCTCAATCCTGGTTTTATCACCATTCTTCTGTAGCCTCCCATATTCCTGCTCCAGCTGGGACTTACTGGGATGAAGGTGGACAGTCAGTGACTCATATGGCCTCCCCAAGGGGATCAGCGTGTCCAAGAGTATGTGCTGTCTTCCTGAACTGGCTGGGACATTTTGGGGACTCGCTGAGCTCTCTTTCCAGATCCTGCAGCACAGTCACTGCCTCCTCTGTGGTCTCTGTGGGGTGTGCCTGACCCATGCTTGCAGGTCCCCCGGGAGAATGCTCAAGAACTGCTCCAGTACCAGCAGGTCTAGAATCTGCTCCTTGGTGTGGCACTCTGGTCTCGGCCACTGGCGGCACAGTGCCCAGAGCTGGGTAAAAGCTTCACGGGGTCCAGTGCATCTAGACAGCAGAGCTTCCTGAACTGCTGCAGAATTCCCTCCTGTAAGGGCAGCACTCTGTGCGCTGGGGTCCTGTCCCCTGGAACGGCTCTTTGCCTTAACTCTAAGAAGTCCTTTTTGTTCTTCAGGTTCCAGGGCTACAGCCATTCTGGGCTTTCTCAGGAATTAGTCTTCTATCTGGGATTGACTGAAGGAGGATCTCCTAAGATCTTGCCGCAAAGACACTCCTCCAGGGACAACTAGCGGCCTGAGAAGCCAAACAAAGGCCGACTCCGTGGCCACCACCAAGGCACTTCAGTCCCGTCTCTCTCTCTCTTTTTTTTGGTACTGGGGATAGAACTCAGGGCCTTGCGGTTGTGAAGCAAGCACTCTAACCACTAAGCTAAATTCCCCAGCCCCATCTTTTTCTTATTGCAGAAAAATTTCTAAAACTAAGATGTAATTGCTTTTTTTTGATACATTTTCTCAAAAACACATATAACAGATCATAAAGTAAACTATCTTCCACCTTCTCTGTTTTAAATCTCCCAAGGGAAGCCTATAATCTTTGCCTGAAGAGAAGACGTGGTTAAACTGTTACCCTCCTAGAGGAAATTAACTTTTAACCATCAAACCAGCTGCTCATATAGAGGACGCCCACTTCCTCCTGTTAGGATGTTTCTGCTTCCAAGTTTGTGCGGCTCAGCTGAAACCACAGCAGCACAGCACTCCCGTGCCACTCCTTGTCTCACTCACCACCAGAGACTTTGGCAATCGCCTTGCATGCGGAGCCAAGACCGGACTCCGGGCTGAGCCTCCCTGCACACTCACCGACCACGTGGCCGCTGAAGAAGTCCTGCCATCTGACTGCATACTCGCTTTCAGCTTTACCATCCACCACCACGACTTTGAAATTTTGTGAAAAGCGTTCAGTACTTGATGTCAGATACAATTTGAAATGCCTGAAGAGAGAAAACATTCATATTTTATTCACAGCAAATAAAACAGAACCCTAATTGTCTCCTTGCCAAATTTTCATTTAAACATTCTTAAAAATCTAGAAGAGCTGACATTAATAAAACACTATGCAAGTTACAGCTGTTTTACTAAGTACATGGAGCAATATATCTCTTGTAAAGACAAATGGACTAATCTGTTTAGCTGTAACAACTCAGCAAACCAAAGAAACTAATACTGGGGGGAAAGGACCCAAAGAACTGATTTCTTCTTCCTGGAGACTGAATGATAAGGAAGCAAACCAACCCGGGGCAGACAGAGTTAGTTAGCATCCTGCCTATCCCAAACACTGAAAGACTAATATTCTCATACACCATTAACTGACCAACTACTTGCTGTTACATTATCTCCACACGACTAAGAGCTGAGCCTCAGTCAACACGCTGCAAGCCACACAGCTAGTATATGGGAAAGTGGAAACTGAACCTGCTTCATTTTAAACCCTGCACTGTGCTGCAAATAGCAGTCAGGTTGTGTCCTGTGGGAAAATTCTTACTGCTGTGTAAAAGGAAATTGCTGCTTTCTATATTTAAAGCACTCGTGCCTTTCCTCCTTCTCTAAAGAACTTATTTAAAAAAATATGAACCCACAGTTACAATTAGAGAAGTAAATAGTCTCCGATGCAGACAACAAAATACACACTCCAGTTATCTCTGGGTGGCTTCCTATCTTTTTCATTTTCTATGCATTTCCATTCTGACAGAAACCAGGAGTGGTGAGCGAGAGTTCACTTCTAATTTACAAAGTCCTTTCGCTGTGCCCATGAACACCGAAGACAAAGGAGGGCATGTGACTCTGTCAGCTACGGTGCTGCAAGTAGGAAATGCTACTTCCTCTTGGGTATGCACACGTCTTCGGACTGCCAGGAAGAAATCGAGACGGGGACTGTCTCCATGACAACAAATATTTTTAACTTCTGAGCATACAAGGTAATTTTACTTCTGGTTTTTTAATGTTCAGAGGGAAAGAAACACAATAAAATGTTATTTCACAAATCTTTGGAACATTTTCTCCTGCTACCCAAAAATGTTTCTTCCCACACATTCTCAGTAATGATTTTTTCCACCTTTTAGTTATGCTGAGAAACTTGAAAAGCATTCCTATTATAAAGGCCTTTTTCTCTAGCTTTATCGCTCGCTATGAATCGTGAAGTTATTTCTAATTTTTGTTCTGGGGAAGCCCCAGGAAGAGCCTTGTCGTTTTCTCCACGGAGAAAGCGCCCGGGGCTGGGGGCGCAGCTTGGCGGCACAGCACTCGCCTGGCACCGAAGGGGAAGCGGTCTACTCCGCGGTAAAAACAAAGACCGGGAAGACTTGTATGTATTTTTACATTTTCCGATAACAGCTTTTAAGCTCTGAAGTGTGCACTCCTGACACTACCTGGGAGGCTGAAGCAAGAGGATGGCAAGTTCAAGGCCAGTCCAGGCAGCTTAGTAAGACCCTGTCCTTGCAATTCAATTTTTTTTCTTTCTGTGGTACTGAGGATTGAACCCAGGACCTTCATACTTGAGACAGGGTCTTCCTAAATTGCTCAGGCTGGGTTCCAACTAGAGACCCTCCTCCCTCAAGGCGCCTGAGTGCTGGGCTTACAGGAGTAAGTCACTGCTCTTGGCTTCAAAATTAAACTAGAAAAAAGGGCTGGAAATGTGGTTGAGTGGTAGTCTGCTTGCCTGGCATACACAGGGCCCTTCTGTTCAATCCCTAGTAACAAAAGAGGGGTGTGGGGGCGGTAGGAGGGTGGGGTGACAACAACCATGCAGAACATAGTGAGAATCAGAGATACACTACACAAAGTGCTCAGTTAAATTATACAAAGTAAGTATCTGAAAAACAGTAGTTGCTGTTACTCTTACTACTCTGCTCAGACTGTTCGAAAGTTGCAAGGTAATATTCTGACATAAAATTTAAAAAAAGAAGTCATTCAAGCCAGGTGTGGTGGTGTATCCCTGTGATCCCAGCACTCGGGAGGCTGAGGCAGAAGGACTGCCACAAATTTGAGGCCAGCCTGGCTACACAGCAAGACCCTGTCTCAAAAAACCAAAAACAAAAGTAGTAGTCATTCAAAATAACCTAGCAAGGTGGAGTGAAGATATGCCATGTAGAAGGTCCTAATAACCTCAATGAATGTAAACATTATAAGCCATAAACACAAACTAAGTTTAATACCAACAAGAATGAAAAAGGAAAAAAGGGAATTGAAGGGAGAAGGGGATTAAAAAAAAGAAGCCACATTATATACAGGTACCAAGTCCTCAAGATGGTTGTAGCCAGGCACGGTGGCACACATCTGCAATCCCAGCACTTGGGAGGCAGGGCAGGAGGATCTCAGAGAGTTTGAGGCCCACCTGGGCTACCTAGTGAGCTCAAGGCCAGCCTGAACTATACAGCAAGACCTTGTCTCAAAAAAAAAAGAAAAAAAGGTGATTGTAAAACGCATGTATTGTAAACATGTACTAGTAAAATAATAATTTTTAAAAACTCTAGCAGTCCAGGCATGGTAGCGCACACCTATAACCTCAGCTACTCAGGAGGTTGAGGTAGGAGGATCCCGAATTCGAGCCCAGTCTGGGTAACTTAGCAAGACCATCTCAAAATAAAAATAAAAAGAGCAAGGGAGGTAGCTCAGTGGTAAAGCACTTGCCTAGTATGCACAAGGCCTTGGTTTCAATCCTTAGTACCAGAAGGAAAAAAATCAGGGCTGGGGGTATAACTCAGTGATAGAGCTCTTGCCTAACATGCTCAAGGCCCTGGTTTTGACCCTGTCTCAAAAAAAAAAAAAAAAAAATCAGAAACCAAAAGCTAGGAAAATGCTGGGCATGGTGGCACACACCTGTAATTTGAAGACTCGGGAGGCTGAGGGAGGAAGATCACCGAGTTCAAGGCTAACCTGGGCTACACAGGAGTGCAAGGCCAGCCTGAACTACAGAGCAAGACCCTGATCAAAAAAAGGGAAAAAAACCTAGGAAAATAAAAACACAGTAAAAATATTTTTGCATAAAATATCTCAAACATGCAATAATGGATCAATTTCCTCAATGTAATAAGCAGCACTACAATTCATACCCCAAAAGACGATCCTGATAGAAAAATGCTAAAGCACTGAAAATGTAATTCACAGAAAAACAAAAACAAAAGGGTGCTCAATTCCACACAAAATGAAAATCAAAACAACTATGAGATACCATTCTCTGCTCAGAGTGAAAGTCAAGTCAGATAAGAGCTGGTACTGGTGGGCACATCAGGAGACACTCCATGCTGCTACAGGACAATCCCGGCTCATCTCCCCAGGAGCAAACATGGAATTGGAAAACACCTAACTTTTCAATTCACCTTCTAGGGACACAGGCTGTAAAACTCTGAGGCAAGGCTAAGGGTATAGCTCAGTGATAAAGCACTTGCCAAGCAAGAGCAAGGTTCTGGATTTGATCCTAACCACGGCAAAGAAATAAATAAAAAGCAAAAACATGTGCGGGGGACCTGGCTAGGAGTGAATGATTAAATAATTAAACTGTAGGCAGGCTCTATGAGAAGTAAATAATTAAACTGTGGGGCACCAAGCACACAGGCTCCATGATATGTGATTGGTTAAAAGAACACAGGCAGGGGCTGGGGATTTAGTTCAGTGGTAGAGCGCCTGCCAGCAAGTGCAAGGGCCTGAGTTCAATCCCCAGCACCAAAAAGAAAAAGAACACAGGTTGTGTGCAAATAACGGTTAAACAACAAGAAGTTTAGATCAGTAAAGTATGTTGTATCTGGCCATGTCCTTCCCCTTTCCCCAAGAAAAACTCCTTAGCCTTGAGACAGCGCCTTGTCCAAACTGCTTTTCTCCTGCTTTTTTCTCTTACATTGATATTCTAAATAAAAGCCACAGAGTTCCTGGCTTGGTGGCTTTTTTCGTCTCCGGAGTCTTCCTAATGGCTGGGCACTCTCGGTTTAGAAATAGACCATCTGGGCCTCGCAGTGACTGAAATAAGTCTCGTTTCCAAGTAATCATTTTCATCCCCTACACTGCCCCACAGTTGCTCACTATGACACACGTGTGATACACGTGGGCAGGTGTATTTATAAACCACTCAGCACAGCACTGTTACAGAACACCAAATCACTGGGGTTGGCCAGCACCCATCTGCAGGACACCAGTCCGGAGCCTACAGCTCTGTGCCCATTTAAAGACGGGTGCATCTTCAAATGAGGATGCCTCTGGCATCTGCACCACCTCTACTACCTCCCTAGTATTTGTGGGGTTTGGTTCTAGGACTCCCCTGCAGATAACACAATCTGAGGATGTGCAAGTTCCCTCCACAAAATGACAGAGCACAGAACGGGTGCCCATCCTCCCATACGCTTCGAGTCATCTGTAGATTACTCACAATACTTAGTGTAATATAAATTCTATATAAGTAACTGTACACGTCACAGAAAAAACAGATGAAAACAAAACACTACAACACTATTATTTAGGGACTAACAAAAACTGTACATGTTTAGTATGAATGAAATTTTTGAAAAATATTCTGGGGCTAGGGACGTACCTCAGTACAGCACTTGTCTAGCATGCATGTGGCTGTGGGTTCAATCCCCAGCACGGAAACAAAACAAAACAAAGCAAAGCAAAACAAAACTCTCAAGCACGGTAGCACAGGCCTGTAATCCCAGCACTCTGGGAGGCTAGGACAGGAGGATCTTAAAATCTAGCCCAGCCTGGGCAGTGCAGCAAGAGCCTGTCTCAAAATAAAAAATAAAAGGGGCTGGGGATGTACCTCAGTAGGAAGGCCCTGGGTTCAAACCCCAGAACTGAAAAAAAATATTTCTGATCCACAGTTGGTTGATTTCATGGATGTAGAACCCACATGTACAGAGGGCCAACTATACACACATACATATGTAGGTATATGTGTAAAAATGATGTGTTATAATCTTGAGGTTTACACAGGAGACCTCTACAAGTCTGGGAAGGTGACTGAGCTATACTCCAGGTCAGTGGTGGCCAAGCCATGGGACACGTGCTACAGCATTTGTATCACTGAAAGCTCTAAAAGGTTTGCCATCACTGCTCTAGCTCATTTTGTTATTGTTTTCTTTTTGAGACAGGGTCTTCCTAAGCAATTCAGGCTGGCCTTGAACTCAATATGTACCCAAGCTGATCTCGAACTTGTAGTGATCTTCCTGCCTCGGCCTCCTGAGTGCTGGGATTCCAGGCGTGTACCACCACACCCAGTTCTAGTTTGTTTTAGTTCATTCTCCAGGAGTGGGGGTGCAACCCAAGGCCTTGCCCACACTAGGCAGACATTGTACCTCTGAGCTATACCCTACCCCCAGATAGTTTGATTTTTAGCCAGGTGCACATATTAATTTTTTAATGTGATAATGGCCTGCCTTATAAATGAAAACTAATTAAGTGCATTTATATTCTAGTGTTTATTTTTTGATACTGGATAGAAACATTCTTTAAAAAGACTTAGGGGTGAGGCCTGAAATTATCAAGCAGAGTTAAATTTGAAAAATGTATGAGTAAAAAAAAGAAAAATGTATGAGTGATATTAAAGTTACTGTCCTAACAGACCATCTCAATTTATATCATGTAGTAAGAGGAACTTGAAGCCGAAGGAACATTAAATTTTAGACCCAACTCAATATAGACCGTGGGGTCCTGAACACAACCTTTATCTGTGCACTTCAGTGTCTTTGTATATAAGATAAAGACAATATTTAGTATAGGGTTGATAGTTCTAAAGTAGCACCAAAAATGGAAGGTATTACAAGCACTCAGTTAAAACTCTTTGTTAGAATTACATAAATATTATCATCATTAATATTTCTGGAATACTCATTTCCTTTTTAGAAAATACCCACCAGTAATACATTTAGAACAGGTAGCACTCTATTAACAATCACGTATGACACACTGGAATTACACGAATTACTCATCTTTTAAGATGTAATTTCCAAAGGTTTCAGTAGATACCCTTTAGCTCTCCTTGTACCAAACCAAGCCCCCCCGCAGCCCCAAAATTATACTATGAATAATTTAAATTACCTTTTCAAAGCTGAAAAAGTCAGTAGTGTTTCTAAGTGTGTCGAAGCCTGAAGATCCCTTTTCCTTACCGAGTGCTGCTGGATATTAGATAAAGAGAGGATATCGTAGTCTGAGAGCAAAGAATCCAGCCTCTCTGAAATAAAGGTAAAACGGTTGTTAGCACTGAAACTCAAGATTTGGTTGTAGCATCATCAACACAAGTGGGCCAGGCAGTCACCGTGCCCTGACAGAACACATGTGCCCAACTGCCCAGCTCGACCAATGAAACAGTCTTATTAAAACCACGAACCTGTGTCTAACGAAGATCTAAATTCCAGTTCTCAGGTTGCAGAGATTAGATGCTGCCAAATTAAACAACAACAGGAGGAAGCCATCAGCCACACCTAAATGTCAGAATTTCTGTAGAACAGATGACCCAATTTCTTCAGGAAGTAAATGGCATGGGAAAGAAGGGAGGGGCAGGGAGAGAAGAGACTCCAGAACACAGCCCGTGAGTGATCGCCAGGTGTGAGTCACTGTGGCCCCGCGCGCCCAGCAGGCAGCTGCAGAAGGGAAATGCGAGCACGGACCGCGCCTCGCCCGAACACGCAGAGCACCCACAGGGCGGCTTCCAGGTAAAAGGCAGTCAGTCCGCTTGCTTAGAATTTTGAAATCAAGGCGGCTGACTGGACCTTTCCATCGCCAACCCGGGATCCACTGGTTCCTTACAGCGTGTGTGGGAAGAAAGCATAGCAAATGGGTGAGGCCACAGCTGGGAAACCAAATCTTTTTTACAAAAAAAATCACACATCCCAAATTAAAGAGAGAAAGGTGGTAGTATCCTTACTACAACTGCTGCCCTAACAACACTCCATGTATCACTCTGCAGACACCGGGAAGGACTGTACACAGGGTAAGACCAAACTCAGACACAGGAAAAACCAACATGAAGTATTTCCAGAACAGTCACCTGGGAAAAACAAAGACTCACAGTCCCCAGAGCCACAAAAGATACAAATAAGGATATTTTTCCCCCTACTGGGGATTGAACCCAGCGCCTCACCTACTTAGGCAAGTGCTCTACCACTGAGTTACATCCCCAGCCCTTTTTAAAATTTCTTTTGATTCAGGCTATCTTCCTGCCTCAGCCTCTTGGGTACCTAGAATGACAGATGAATGCCACCACGCACAGTACAAATGAGTTTTTATTTGGCCCAGGGCAAGAATAACGGTAATAACATACACGCTATGCTTATAAATCTCTTCTCATCAACAGAAACTCTGCTGCTGCCTCCAAAATCAAGATTTTTAGAAAACAATGTCAGTGACTTGAGTCTCTTTACAAACTGTCTAAAAGTATTTGAGCTGATGCTCCTCTTTTCTCAACAACTACTGCAGAAGCAAAGGACTCAAAACCATTCCAATGTTCTCAAAATATAGAAGCAGGAGCTTAAAATAATACACACTCACTGCTTTCAACATACAATATGCTAAACTTTAAAAGAATCATCCAATAAACATTACATTGTTTTGTCAGTAAAAAATTAAAAATAATTTTCCAAACAATCAACCCAATAGTTTCTCCTTGCCCTTCCTCTTTGTATCCTTGATCAGTTCATTCATCAGTTCATTCCTGCAACGTAAGCCAGCACCAAGCCCAAGGGCTGACGCACCATGCAATGCGACCAAGTACCTGCCTGAGGTGCTCTCATCTAGGTGGGAGAGACACAGACAATGCCCAGAATACGTCAGCGCCACCAACAGTCAGGCCCTCGAAGAGGTACAAAATGGGACAGCTGCTGCAGAGCAGTCAAAGATGGAGCATTGCCTGGCTGTTACCTTAACAACAAGCAAATCGGAATACCCGACAAAAGCAAGTTTAATCAAAGTCCATTCGCAGTTTTAACTCAAACAAGAAAAAACAAAGTGGCTGCAAATTTCACACTTGCCAAATACACTTGTCCACTTTGCGTTAACAAAATTTCCTCTGAAATGTTCAAGCTTTATTGATGTGATAACTGTGAAACTCCTTTAAAATAGTCTCAGTCAGGTGTGGTGGTGCACCCCTGTAACCTTAGTGTGCAGGAGGCTGAGGCAGGAGGATTGTTGCAGTTCAAGGCCAGCCTGGACTACATAGGGAGACCCTGTCTCAAAAATAAATATATTAGTTAATTAAACAGTCTAACTCTTCTGTGACATTCTACTTCTTAGTCTTCTCCTTTTTAACACATTGACCAACGCAGCCTCCTCTTCCCTCCCTCTGAATTCCAAAGCCTTGGTTTCTACTTTTCTTCCGGCACTTTCTGGTTATGACACCTTGTCTTGTCCCACTGACTATGAAAAGGAGCAGAGCTGTGCTTGTCATGGAATCTTTACCTCCCAGCTCACATTTGCAAACTGCAAATCCTGAGGAGACAGTCTAGCTCCTCACTTCCCTGTTGCAGGCTGTTACACGAACTGGGTTTCATACAAGATCATAATCGCTCCTCCCGACTTGGAAACTCAGCCCCAACAGCCCATAAGGCGGGCGGGTTCTCAGAGTATGGTCCCCACACAGCAGCATCAGCCTCACATGGGGCTCCTCAACCAGACCTTCTCGTGGGGTCTGGCAGTCCATGTGGAACAAGCCTCCCAGGTGGTTCCCACACACACCAAGTGTGAAAACCACAGCACAAGGCGGGCACAGCGGCACTGCCTATGATCATGGATACTCCAGAGCTGAGGTGGGAGGATCACAGGACTCTGAGAGCTGGAGGCCAGACTGGGCAACATGGCAAGACCCCACCTAGTTAAAGAGAAAAGAAAGCCACAGATACGAACCATACTGAGAAAATAGCTCAAAGTGAAGGAAAAAAACCTTTACATACACAGATACTCATGCATTATTTTTAAGATAACCCAGAAACAGGTAAGTTAGTAATGAGAAGTAGTTGGTTAAGTTACTGAGCCTTCAAATGACAGGGGAATAAAACTGGCAACTACGTAAGATGCTGTATTCAACAGGCTTTTAAGAACATGGGAAGCCAGCTATGGTCATGCACACCTGTCATGCCAGCATTCTGGGAGGCTGAGGCAGGAGGGTCGCAGGTTCAAGTCCAGCCTAGACAACTTAGTGACTGAGCAAGACCTTGTCTCAAAATTTAAAGAATTTTAAAGGGCTGGGATGTAGCTCAGTGCAAAGGCCCTGGGTACGATCCCTAGTACCACCAAAAAAACTCCAAAACATAGGAAAATATTTATGCTACAATGTTAACTAAATAAAGGAAAACTTAAAACTATTCATATTGCATGATCTTAACTACATATAAAAATAGGTCTAGGAAAAAAGCATAAGGGCAATAACATCATTGGTTATTTTGGGTGTGTCTTCTATAATAAGCACTTTTTAAATGTAGCTCCCTAACACACTTTAAAATACTTTAATGTTTCCACTGCAATTTAGTCTCTTTTAATAACTACATATCCCAAATTGGATGCCCTGCAGCCATTACAAACACCCTTGTAAAAGCGCCTCTCTCTGGAGCTGGTGAGCCACACTGTCCTCGGCACTGTCCTCTTGCTACAACCACGGCCCTTCTCAGATACTCAGGCTTTCACTGGTGGGAAGTGCAGTTCTCTGCAGACTTGGAAAGCAGACTTCTAACTCCCTCAGCCCTGGGAGCGCCTCTTACCACACACAAGCCTCCCTCACACGTACACAGACCCAGCATGCATGAGGCCTCAGGTACAAGGGCCAGCCTCCCAGTGAACAAGCAGGAACCACCATGCTTCGGCACAGTTAATTCCACACAGCGCCACCAAGTGCTTCCCTCCAGGACTGTGACACTAGGGCAAGAGACCACCAAATGTCTCATACCACATGTCATCTGCTGAGAGGAAGTGCAGGGAGTTCTGGACCAGCCCAGCAGGGCACAGCCAGCCCAGACAGCCAAGGGTGCTTCCCCGAGATCAAAAGGATGAAAAAAAAAAAAAAAAAAAAAAAAAGATGAGCTGGGGCCAAGGGAGGGAACAAGGAGAGACGGTGCACATAGAGGTCCACAAGAAACAAAGAACACAGTCCTCAAAAGTGAAAGCAAGGCAGGGGCTGTAGCACATAACAGCATGAGGCCTCAGGTACATTGAGCCAAGTGTGGTGGTGCACACCTGTAACCCAAGCACTACGGGAGGCTGAGGCAGGAGGATCACCACAAATTCGAGGCCAGACTGAAATACATACCGAGCCCCTGTTGCAAAAAATAACAAACAAAAAAGGGCAGAGGGGACAGCTGCAAGTTAGAAATTTCCTTATAACTTCAGTGTGGAGAACAGGCCAGAGGGAAACAAGGCTGCGATGGGGGAAATCAGTGGGTCAGCTGCTGAGCGAGCAGGTGGCGACGTTGAAGGGCTCCCAGGTTGCTGGCCCAGGCGGAGAGCTGCAGGGCAGGGGCCAGCAGGAGGTCCATGTTCCCCCTGGTTCCTCCTCTGCTACCTGCAGCTACAGTCGTTTACACGGGACTCCTTTGCATTAAGTTATCCTCGGTCTGCAGCTGTGTTACTGCTAACCCGTACCACAATTCTAGGCTGGCAGAGAGCAGAGCCATGCTGCTTGGATTCTCAACACCGACACAGGCGGGAAATAGCGGCTGATACTCTGTTCCCAAAGAACAAAGGGAAACCTTGATCCGCAGGCCTGCAGCTAAACTGGCCCTCTGGACAGAGCTGTTCAGTTGCCTATAAAAGATCTGAAAAACTTCCACTCCACTCTTAACACCTGGAGGGCTTTGTCTCTGGGATAAACTTTTATGGCCATTGACCTCAGCAAATTGACCGGCATGATATTTCAACTTTAAAAACGTGTATGTAGCCGGGTGTGTGGTGCACACCTGTGATCCTGCACTTTGAAGGCTGAAGCAGGAGGACTGGTGCAAATTTGAGGCCAGCCCAGGCTACACAGTGATTTCAAGGCTAGCCTAAACTTCACAGCAAGACCCTGTCTCAAACAAAAAAACAAAAACAAGAAGAGTGTTTAACTAGTCATGGTGGTACATGCCTATAATCCCAGCTACTTAAGAAACTGAGGCAAGAGGATTGTAAATTTGAGGTCAGGCTAGGCAACTTAGCAAGATCCTGTCTCAAAAAGGGCCAGCCATGTAGCTCAGTGGTAGAGCGTTCCTGGATTCAATCCTCGGGGGAGACACACACACACACACACACACACACACACACACACACACACTTTGGGGGCATATATAAGCATACACACGTATAGTTGCATATGTAATTGTCCCCAGGTATGTGAGGACAATCTGGAGTGCACAGAAGCACATACATGTACATGTACAGTTGTGGATATAACTGTCCTCACGTATTTGAGCGCAATTTGGCAAGATAGTGAGGGACACCAGGGCAGTGAGTGAAACTCATCAGTCTACAACTTAAGGGGAGGAAAAAAAAGGAAGTGGGAGAAGAAGGGATTCGCACTACATCGGCAGATCTTAGAGCGAAGAGATACAGTATGTGAAAAGCCCTTCGTTTCACTCGTTTCACTTTCTTGCCTCCTCGAAGCCCATTCAAGGGCCTTAAAGGACACCAGCACTTCATGTTCTAGAAAACCCTGTGAAAGCCAAAGGATTCCTCAGTCTCTCACTGCCGCTCTCTGCTCAAATCTTCATTCTGCCCTAGAAAAAGAGTCAATTGCTTTGACTAACATATTAAACACCCCCTGCAGCAGTTAGGGTGGTTAAGAGTCTAGGCTTCAAAAACTGCAGTTTACGAGCAAAATTAATAGGAAAAGAGGAGGCCAGATATCAAAATCCTGAGAAAAGAGCTGGGCATGGTGGCACACACCTATAATTCCAGTGGAGGGAGAAGGATAGCAAGGTCAAAGCCAGCCTTGGCAATTTAGCAAGAGTCTGTGTTAGGATGACCCTCCCCAGATGCCAAAATGGCCATTGCTGGTTTCTCACAAAGCCCCTTCCCCGTCTCTGTGCCAGAATCTCCCGCCGAAACAATGGCCCCTCCCCTGACTGGGGTCCTCAACTAGGTCCGTGCGCCAACTTGCCCAGGGGCGTTACCCACCACCCAATCACCCCGTGCAGAAAGGACCAATCCTAAATGCACACTTTCAAGCCTCCAACGTCACGAAAGGGGGGGCAGCTAAGGGATAAAAGGCCACTCTCACTCGAGTGGCGGGGGAGCTGTAACACCTTAATAAAGCTTTCTCCCACGGTGAGCGTCGTCAGCCTTTTCCCTTCCCCCTCCCTCCGCGTAAACCTAACAGTCTGGTCTCAAAGAGCTGAGAAAAAAAAAAATAGCCAAGCATGGGGGCACATGCCTGTAATCCCAGCACTCAGGAGGCTGAGGCAGGAGGATTGCTTTGAGTTCAAGGCCAGCCTGAATTACAAAGCGAGACCCTGTAGAAAAAACAAACAAACAAACAAACAAAAGGTTTTGAGCACAGTTGGATCAGATCAGATCCCTGGTAGCACAGTAAAATACCAGTAACAATAATGAAAGGAGCACTTACATAGGGCACTCCTAGGCTGATAACCCCAAGGTAAATTCCAAAATACATCTTTCAGATATAAGTGTTCATTCCTCATCTGTGACCTATATTTTTTCCTTCCACCCACCACATCCTCTTTTATTAAAAGTAAGTCAAAGAAAAAATGGTTTTGCAATCAAAGTGAGACTTATACACCCCAGCTGCAATTTCAACAAGATATCATGACTAAGCTCACATGACTCAGAACTTTCCTAAATTATGCAATTCATAACAGTTCAGATGAAATCATTCGCGGTGACCTGCAGAGTACTCCAAAAGCCAGGCTTCTGTGAGGTATCTATCTATCTACACACAATGTTTTTGCCCTGCAGAAAAATATCATACACCTCATCATGTCATATACCTAAATACTGGTTAGGTATATGACATCTACAAAACAAGCAGGCTAATATGTAATAAACCACGCTCTTTAACTGTGAACCTACCTTCAGTCTTGACCAACTCAATCTACATAATGGTAGGGTTAAACTAAGGAACAAATAACATCCTGAGCCATTAAACACTTAAAGCCATTCTTCAAATGCCCACAAGGCGTGTGTTCAACACTCTGTGACCTGACCACTCCGTCTTTCCAAGACCCACTTCTCCCATTGATTAAAAAACTAAACCTAGGGGCTGGGGATTTAGCTCAGTGGTTAAAGTGCTTGCCTTGCAAGCACAAGGACCCGAGTTCAATCCCCAGCACCAAAAAAAAAAAAAAAAAAAAAAACTAAACCTAGGCCCACCTCAATCTGTGAGTCCTAACAGTCTCTTTCTTCTGCCATCGGAAGTGTCCTTATTTTCCCTCTTCATCAAGTCTGGGCTCAGTATCACCTCCCCGAGAAAGCCTTCAGTATCTTCCTAGACATCCGGTGGCCCCTCACAGTGACACCCACCATCGTGTGACCTCGCGCTGTCCCCCATGTTGTTTCAGAAGTGTCTGCTTAGATCTCTGCCTGGATCTATCTATTCTATCAGGCCATAACTTTTAAAGATGGATATCATCTGACCTTTGCGCTTCTAGTGCCATGCGTAGTAATACCTGGTAGACAATGAGTTCAAATATTCGATAAATACGCTTGCCTAACAAGCACAAGGCCCTGAGTTCAATCCCCAGACCAAATATATGATAAGTAAATGGGTAAATCTATGCAAGTTTCTGGCACCAACAATCTCCACTGACAAAATTTTTTATTATTTATTTTTGGTTTTTCGAGACAAGGTTTTGCTATGTAGCCCAGGCTGGTCTTGAACTGGCAGCGATCCTCCTGCTTCAGCCTCCCCCGGTGCTGGGATTACAAGTACACATCACCACGCCTGGCCACTTTCCTAATTTAAAAAAAACCACTGTCAAAAAAAGACCTTAACAACCTACAAAGGTTGGTAAGAATCAATCTAGAGATCAAGGAACCCTTCTTGAACTTATTCTGGCAGTAGACTACCTGGAAGTCAAGTTTGCTTGACCTTACATGCAAGACTGTTGCCAATTTGATCAAGGGGAAAACTCCTGAGGAAATTCATAAGACCTTCAATATCAAAAATGACTACTGAAGAGGAAGAAGCCCAGGCATGCAAGGAGAACCAGTGGTGTGAAGAGAAGCGAAATGTGCTTGACACTGTAACACTATCAGGATTGTTCCAAATACTAGATGCACTGCTATTTATAATTGTTAACAGACAATAGACAAATCAGCAGCAAATCAATTGTATTAGCACAATATTGCCCTAATTGCATGTGTAGTTTGACTACAGATTCCAAACCAATGGCTGAATTTCTTCTAGCATGAGCAAAAGTTGCTGTTTTTCTTTACTCTGAATAAAACTGAACTGTGGGTTCTCTGTAGAAAGTTGACATTTTGAGCTTTCCCTCTTTTTGTAAGGTGATTTCTGCCTAGTTTATTGTCCAGTTAACTTAAGTGAACTTTTAAAAGTTGGCACTGTAAATAAAACAACTTGCAACAAGTTTTCTGAAATAGAATTAACAAAATATTATCTTTATTCGGAAGTTGGAAACTGGAAAAGGCTACTTGAAGTAACTGTTCGGAGTGGGGATATTTAGGATGTCTTCCAGCCTTCTAGAGACAAGCGGCACCACTGGTACAGATTAGTCTGTATATAGCAGGGCTCTCTTAGTTGGACCTGAGGACTTGTCTTATTCATTTTTTTTTTTTTTTTTTTTGTGGTACCGGGGATCGAACTCAGGCCCTTGTGCTTGCAAGGCAAGCACTCTAATCACTGAGCTAAATCCCCAGCCCCTGTCTTATTCATTTTTAAATTTTTAAAAATCTTCTCAGCTTTGAATACGTTGCCTAGACACTCAGTAACTACCAAGTTTGTGGTTTGGGGGAGAAATCTAATTAGACAGTTTGTTAATTTTTCAATTAAACACGACATTTAATTGAAAAAAAATAAATCTAGAAAATGTTTTTTTCTCTACACTGTGGGCCTCCCTAGGATTCATGCTTATTTTTTTCACCTCTGAATGAGAATGATAATAAAAGTTATGTCCAGGTGGTAAAAATATTTAAGTATCTCAAAATACACATTTTTTAAAATCAACATTTACCCTTAAAATGAAGCAGATCTTTACCCTATCAATCATCCTCATCCATATTTCAACCGGTAATGACTTATCACATCTCAGCACTAACTGGCTCCCTTGCTTTTCCTTAAACTAGTCACTTGTAACCCGTTTCAAAATAGACAAGAAGAAGGTGGTTATTCAGGTGTGAACACTCAACACCTTTAAATACCCCTGTTGGTCAGTTACTCTTTTCTGTCCATCAAACTAATTTTAAAAAACCAAAAAATACGCCAAGTTACTAATGCAAAAATGGCTGGGCGTGGTGACGCACACCTGTAATTCCAGCACTGGGGAGGCAAAAACAGGATGGCTGAAGGTTCGAGGCCAGCTTGGGCTACACAGTGAGACCCTGTCTCAAAAATCAAACAAAGGAAACTAAAGCGAAAATGTTACTCAGCTGTACAGAAAACCTAGAAAAGTTAGAGGATCTCAATCTGCACAATACCTGGACCTGTGGAGGGATTTGGGGACCAGGATAACCAGGAAAAATAACAAGACTTCAACTTCGCACACTGGAAAACATACTGTTTCACATTTTATTGATTAACCAAGCAATCTTACCCGTCAACTTCTAACAGACAAACGATCCTAAGATACACTATTAAATTCACACAAACTTCTACCAAGCTTCACACCTCACCCGTGTTCACCGCCAACATCCAATCTCTCCAGAAAATCTAGTAAGAACTCTTTTTTTCCGGTTCAAACTGTTCACTACCTGATAATCTCTGTAAAATTGCATAAGTTCTCACAGTGGCAGCCTCCCCCAATTAATCACCTTCAATAAACTACTACTGCCTGGTTTAGGAGTGCACACCTGCCGTCCCGGCACTTTGGGAGGCTGAGACAGGAAGTTCACAAGTTCAAATCCTGCCTGGACAACTCTGCAAGACCCTGTCTCAAAATAAAAAAACAAAAGGGGCTGGAGACGTAGCTCAGGGATGGAGCACCTCTGGGTTCAATCCCCAGTACCACCTCCACCAAAAAAAAAAACCAAAACCCCACAACCTAACATAACTAAAAAAGGGCTTAAAGTGATCCCAAAACCCAACTCCAGGACTCCGAGTCCAGGCAGAAAAAGCCGGTGAAACCACTTCAGCCACCGCCTGCCAGACTGAGCACTCTAGCTCGCTCCTCGGAGCCAGGAAGGACTCCGGAGCCTCGAGCCCGGGGAACGAACGCTACACCAGATTTCTTTCTAAATCTGCCATATCTGCCTCTGCAAGACGAGCCACCTCCACCCCTCACTTGCCTTCCAAACACCCCAGAGACACACACGCAGCCCCGGACGCTCCGGCGACCCCCGGGCCCCTTTCCCAGCCAAGGGCCCGCGCGGCGAGCCACACCCCCTCCTGCGCCGAGAGCCGGGCGCGCTGCGGCCCCGACACCCCGCCCCAGAGCCCTGACAGGCCCGGCTCCCCTCCGTGCCCGGCCCTCACCGAGTCGCTGCCGGGAGCCGGAGCCTGACGCGTCCGGAGTTCGCGGCCCCAGCACGACAGGAATCAAGCTGGCTAGGAAGAGAAGACACCGCCTCATGTTCCCGGCCCGGCCAGCGGTCCACCTCTCTTGGCAGCCCTTTGCTGACGGGCTTTCGGAGAACTGCTCACATGGAGAGGAGAAGATCCGCGCGATCTGACCCCTCAAATGCCCCTTCGCTCCCGCGCCGCCTACCGGGAAGACGCTTGGAGTCAAACTCCAGGCCCCCGGAAGTGTGGGCGGTGCTCCGAGAGGCCGGCCCAGCCCGCTTCCGGCCGCCGCCAACCCCAGCCCCGCCCACAGTCGGAAGCCGGAAGCCGCAAGGCACGCCGGGAAAGCCCCACCTTGTCGGCGCTTTGCCATCTTCCAGGCCTTCGGCCCTCCCAGCTCGTCAGTCCCGCTGGGCCTCGGCTGGCGCCGGTCTGGCCGCACCTCGCGACGTCCTGACTCGACCCAGCTGGCCTCTGCTTTGTCCCCGGGTGACCGCGGAGGAGGAGGGCGGAAGCTCGCGAGCAACCTCCATCTAACTACCCACACGGATTAGCGTGCCTGCTCGCCTTTTTCCTAAGGGAGCCGGAAGGTGCGCCGTGGGCCGGGCTGCGGCACTGACTGGTTGCCTCGGGGGCGGCCGGAGTCGAGTGCGGCCGCGGTGCCCTAGGGACGAGGCCCGCACCTCCTTGCCCGCGGCTGCGACCCTGGCCTCGGATGCAGCTCAGATCGCAAGGTCGGCGACAGAGAGGCCTGTCTCAACACTATCGCGAAAGAGGTGGGGGGTTGGCGTGGGGGGGCATAGTTGCTCAGGTCTGTCATTCCAGGCCTGTGGGAGGCTGAGGCAGGAGGATCTCACATTGGAGCCCAACATCAACAACTTGGCTTTAGTGAGACCCTGTCCCAAAATTTAAAAAAAAAAAAAAATTGTCTAAAGGACTGAAGGGGATAGGAATTTAGCTCAGTGGTTAGAACGCTTGCTTAGCAAGCTCAAGACCCTGAGTTCAATCCACGGCACCACAAAAAAAAAAAGGACTGAGGATGTAGTTCGTGCGAAGGTCCTGGGTTCAATCCCCAGTACCAAAAAAAAAGTGGGAGGTGGGGTGGCGACAGAGAAAATAGGCGCTTTCTGAATACACAGTTGCTCCTTGGCCTCACTGTGGACAGATGGTCTGCAGCGATTCCAGGAACTAGAATCCCAGGACTTGACTCCTTGCCAGTGAGTACAGGCGCTGAACTCTGCCCACTAACTTCTTAGGGTTCGATCCTCTACCTGGTCCGTTTACCCTGGACCGGACTTTTCTTAAGAGACTTCGTGTTTTGTAGTACTGTGCATAATTTGAGCTTTGTGTAGTTTAGGGTTTATGGTACCGAATAAAACATTTTAACAAGGTTGGATGCAAATGGTTATTTTAGTTCAGCTAAAGTTTATACAAGTAGGACCCAGTACATTTTCCGCTTAGAAGTAGGACAGCCAATATTATGAAAAAATAAATTGTTAGCAATAAAATAATACTCCTGGTCGAGTTTCAAGCCTGTTCTAAAAAAAAAAAAAACTAGTCTAAATTTATGTTTATTGTGGTCAGCTCCAGTATAATCTTAGCATTATTTTCAAGATACTGGTTTTATACACTTTTGGCTTAAGTCAGTTGAATCTAGTCTGTACATCTGAGGTGTAAAATGCCTTCATTAAATGTACACATTGATCACCTACCTAATCAAAAATTAGGTAGTTTCCCCTCTGTAAATGGTGATAGCTGTGTACAGTTTTGTTTTTTTTTTTCTTTTTTTATATACGACAAATTTTTCTTTGGCCATCAATGCACCATACTCTCCAGCTCATGACTTTATTTTTTGAGACAGTCTTGGTACAGTTCAGGATGCCCTGGAACTCTCTGTGTGCCCAGGCTGGCCTCAAACTTGTGGCAATTCTCCTGTCTTAGCCTCTCACATGTTGGGATTAGAGAGGTACACCACCATGCCCATAAGCTAAAAGTCCTAGGCTTTAGGGGTTGTCCATATTTCAAATAATCTTTCCCCTTCACAAATGAGGACCTAAATTATGCTTCCAATTTGAAGTTCATCTTTTAACTGTCCATACCTTTAAGATAAAAGAGTACCACGTGGGGGAGATAAAGAGCCTGAAGATGGGTAAGAGAAACACTGGAGAGAAGGCAGACTCGTGTAAAACTGGTATCTAAATCAGTGGTCTTCAAACTTTCATTTTCTTACTCTAAAATTTGTAAAACTTAAAATTTTAGTTTTAAGACACCTTAAAGTGGCCGGGGATTTAGCTCAGTGTTTAGCATGCTTGTCTGGCATGCTTGTCTAGCAAGCACAAGGTCCTGAGGTTGAGAAAAAACAAATAAAAACCAAACAAAAAAGTACCTAAGGTACTTTTTTCCCCTAGTACTGGAGATTGAACCCAGGACCTCTGCGCTAAGCTGCGTGTCCACCTCTTTTTATTTTGAGGCAGCATCTCACTACATTGCCCTGGCTGGGTTGGAACGTTCAGTCCTCCTGCCTCAGCCTCCCGGGGTGCCAGGATTACAGGCTTATGCTGCCACCACACCCATTTTAGGTCATTTTACATTTTCCCAACGAATGTGACCACCTCAGATTCTGTAGCCACTGTGGCAGCCTCTAAAATGACCTCCAGTGAAACTTGCTTCCCAATACTCATAGCTTCTCCTCACCCTGGGCCACCATAGTCTGTGTGACCAGTTGCAACACATACAACACAAGCCACTGCATGTTACTTCCTAGATGAGGTTAGCAAAGACCATGTCTCTTTATCTCAGATGCTGGTTTGTTTTCTCTCAGGTCACATAGTCTAAGGGAAGCCAGCTTTCCTGTCATGAGAACACTCGGGAAACCTGCAGAGGGGTGGAAAAGAACAGAGACCAGCCAGCAAGCCACAGGAAGCTCACACCTGCCAAAGACAATGAGCTGGAGGAATTCTCTGCCCCTGGCGAGCTCTGAGATCGGGGCAGTGATAGACCCCACAGCCTACAGAAATAAGGGAGATAAATACTTCCTTTAAACTCCTGAATTAGGGGCAATTTGTTACACAGCCATTATCCTCTGTTCGAAAAATACATGGAGCCAGGCATGGTCACACCTGAAATCTCAGCACTCTGGGAGGTTGAGGCAGGGAAATGGCAAGTTCAAGGTCAACCTGGACAATTTAGCAGGATCCTGTCTCAAAAAGATAAAAAGGAATGTGAGTGTAGCTCAGTGACGGTGCACTTTTGTAGCATGCATGAGGCCCTGGGTTCAATCTCCAATGCTGCAAAGAAAGAAAAGTTACCTAGATCCCAGGCTCATCCCAACAATGAGTGATTTTTTTTTTTAATTTAACATTTACTAATGATTACTAAAAGCTTACTTGAGATTTATGGATCCCAGGCTATGAAATTAGTTGTTCATGCTGGGGATGTAGTTTAGTGGTTAAGGTGCTTGCCTTGCAAGCACAAGGGCCCAAGTTCGATCTCCAGCAGCACAAAAAAAAAGAAAAAAGAAATTAGTTGTTCACAACGTAGATACTGCAAATGAATTTAAGAGTAAAAAGCCAGGTATGGTTGTTCTGCGATCGGTCAAAGAACCAGGAGGATGAGACCACCAAGTACACAAGAAAACAGCTTTATTAGCCGGCTGACTCAGACAGAAGAGCCTCTGAAGAACCTGAGCCCTGACTGAGGGCCTTATATACTCTCATAGCAAAGGATAATAGGTAGCAACCCAGTGTATTTGGCATTACAGGATTGATTACTTCTGTTTCCAGGCAGAACAAGGCGGGGGGCAGGTGAGAAGTTACACGTTTATAGGAGCACTGGGGTCATCTTGACCCATAACTGTACCAATCTTAGAAAACATTTTGTGGCCTTGGCTCATGAAATACGGAACCATTCTTAGACGAAAACATCTCCAGATTACCGGGTTTCATGACCCAGTCTTGACCCGCCATATGGTGTGTGAGTAGAGGCACATGCCTCTAATCACAGCACTCTGGTAGGCTGAGGCAGGACGATCACAAATTCAAGCTCACCCTGGACAACTTAGCAATTGAATGATATTCTGGTCTCAGAAGAAAAAAGGACTGTGGATGTAGCTCAGTACAAACGTCCTGAGTTCAATCCCCAGTTCCCTGTGCGCACACACGCATGCACGCACGCACGCACGCACGCACGTGCACACACAGTAAAATAGTACTTGCAATTTTTTTTTTTTGGTACCAGGAATCGAACTCAGGGCCTCATGCTTGCGAGGCAAACACTCTAAGCACTGAGCTAAATCCTCAGCCCAGTACTTGCAATTATTAAACCCAGGCAGCTACATATGGTTCTGTAGTTCTACAGTAAATACCCATACAAAAAACTAGTATAACCTTTACCTAAAATATGAGAAATATCTGCTAAGTTCTGACTGGGCTGCATTCCTACATCATTGTTCTAGCTCTTTTTCTCTTTTTTTTTGAACTGGGGATCAAACTCAGGGCCTTGTGCTTACGAGGCAGACACCCTGACCACTGAGCTAAATCCCCAACCCTTCTTTTTCTCTTCTTTAGCCACTTTTTTTTCTTCAGCGCTAGAATTTGCAAGACTTCACACATGCTAGGCAAGTGCTCTACCACTGAGCTACATCAATATTAAGCTACTTTCTTGTCTTGTACCAATTCCACCTGGCATAGAATCATCTAGAGCCTAATCACTGTTCCTAAATTGCTAATTATTTCTACATCTGTCCGCTTCTGTGCTGATGACGATATGTGGGTGAAGCTAGCCCTCCAAGATGTTTAAGTCAGTCTACAAATCTCCATAGGATGAGCTACTTCATGAAATAAGCTTTGCAGTTGTAAATCAAGAACTCTATATTTTCCAGGGTTTTAGTTCAGAAATGTTAACCTATTTAAAATCCTTTTAGAGAGGAAAAGAAATTAAAACTCTACACAGGACAAGGCAGAGCTATTTAAGGATCTTTTCTGATAAACAGATGATTCCTTAGGGAAATCTTTAATTGGCAAGAAAATAACCAGGCCTACTTGAAACAGAATATTTCTCCTGAAGTTTAAAACAGAGCAGGAAACCAGCCATTTCATGAAGAAATGAATCATACAATTATTTTAGGAAGATAAATGTCTAAAATGTTAGTAAGCATTTCTACAACCCCCACACACGTTTTTCTTTGTCTTAATCAGGCATCCTGGTCCTTATTGAAGAATTAATTGCAACGCTGACCCCAGAGGAGACTAGACGAAGAGCACAAATGGAAACTAGTGCTGGTTTAAAATGATCTCAGGCCTGTAGTGGCCAACGCCATCACTCTTGTGGGGACAGGCCTACAGAAGAGACTCACCTCAGAAAAGCCACATTCAGTTGTTCAGTGTTCAACATCTGATCATCATTTGACTAGCATTCTACAACACCAAAGAGACCCAAATAATATCTCTGCTCTCTCAAAGGACTTATATTCTAAAAGATGAAAGGTAATGGGCTGGGGATTTAGCTCAGTGATTAGAGTGCTTGCCTTGCAAGCACAAGGGCCTGAGTTCGATCCCCAGCACCACAAAAAAAAAAAAAAAATGAAAGGTAAGATACAGGCAAGTGTGATACACACCTGTAACACCAGCTATTCAGGAGGCTGAGACAGGAGGATCACAAGTTGGAGACCAGCTTGCAGCTTGGACTATATAGCAAGATCCTGTCTCAAAATAAATAAAAAGCCAGGCATGGTGCCATACTCCTGTAATCTGAGCACTCTGGGAGGCTGAGGCAGGAAGATGGCAGGTTTAAGCTCTGTCTGGGCAATTTAGCAATTTAAATAAAAATAAAAAGGTCTGGGACTGTAGCTCAGTGAAAAGGCCCTGGGTTAAGACCCCAGTATAGCAGTAAAAGAGGGGAAGGGGGACCAGCCTTATTACATTTGGGGCCCCCTAATCCATTTTAGCTTGATTCCATCTACAAAGACTATTTCCAATTAAGGTCGCATTCACAAGGACCCAGCGTTAGGGCTTGACTGCATCTTTTGAGGGAGACACATTTCTACCCCTGCAAGCTTAAAACTGTGATTTGATTACACAGGAACTGTGAACTGTCTGGCTGTGAGTCTGATCCAAATTGGCGTTGCCGGGATCCTGGCCCACTACAAAGCAGCCTCCCCGCAGGCCTGAGGCTTCGACTTATCGTCACGTGTTTCTCCCAAGTTTCCTTCCCAACCACGCAGCCCTCCCTACAAAAGGGCAAAATCTGCTAATGTTATCTGGCCCAGGAGCCGCACCTCATCCTTGTTACTCTGTAATTTATACTTTCATCACTAAATTCTGCTTTTTTTTTTTTTTAAGAGGATCCCATTATAGCTTAGAAGTGAGCCTGAACTCTGGGGCCAAATAGCCTGGACCTGAACAGTTGGGCATCACTTTGAAAAGGGGGTTCACCTCTCCTGGCATCATGTTTTAAAAAGGGAATCAAGAGCCAGGCGTGGTGGTGCATGCCTGTGATCCCAGCCCTTGGAAGGCTGAGACAGGAGAATCCCTGCAAGTTTGAGGCCATAGTGAGACCCTCTCTGAAAACAACAACTAGGGAATTAAAACCTCTCAAGTCATAGGGATACCTGATCAGGTGGAGATGTAGGGGAGTAACTGGGGACGATGGAATGATAGTAGGAAAACGAGAAAAGCCACACATTTAGCAAATATGTGGTCCTTCAGAGCCATTCAGATGTATGATGATGGTATCAGGTGGACAGCGGAGAACAAGAAGAGGGTAGCTTTACACTTTTTTTCTACTTCCTACTTCTGGACACTGATACTGAGTATCTTGTGATTTAACTATCTTCCCTGACCCCAGGTCACAGTAAGCAGGTGCCCCAAGCCCTGTTCCTGTTTGGGTCCATGCTCTTTGCTGGTTCCCGACTTGGCAGAAAGCCCTGCTTGTCCCAGGCCAGCTACACTGTCAGGAGAAAAACTGCTTTTGGGCCTGGGGCTGACTGCACTTAAGGAGTCTTATTTCATGAATCAGTTCTGGGAGTGTAAGATACTTGGTTAGCAGTCTTGAATGAGGGCATGTTGGCACACACATGTAGGGCCAGCTACTAGGGGTCGCTTTGAGCCCACCATTTGGAGCCAGCCTGGCTAACAAAGTCAGTCTCTTAGAAAAAAATAAAAATAAACTGAGCATGGTGGTGCACATCTGTAATCCCAGTCACTCAGGAGGCTGAAGCAGGAAGATTCCAAGTTTGAGCCCAGCCTGGAAAACACGCAAAGACTCTGTGAAAAAAAAAAAAAGATAACTCCAGTTACTGCTGGACAGGGCAGAGGCACTCTGTAATCTAGCGCCAGCTACCTTGGATGCTGAGGCAGGACAATCTCAAATTGGAGGGAGGGCTGGTTTGGGCAAACTAGTAAGACCCTGTCTCAAAACAAACAAAAACAAAAAACAAAAAAATAACAGGTACAGTTCAGTGGTACAGCACTTGCCTAGCACATTTGAGGTTCTGGGTTCAATCCCCTGTACCACCAACAAAATGAAACAAATACAAAGCAATGTCATTGCCATCTAGTCCAGTGGTGTTTCAAGTCCTCATGGGGGTCATTTTTGTTCAGTGTGTTTGGTTTTTCTGAGACAGGGTCTTACTACATAGCTGAGGCTGGGCTCGATCTCGTGATCTTCTTGCCTCAGCCTCCCAAGTTTTGGGATTACAGGCGTGCGGCACAATGCTGAACCCAAGCTGGCTTTTGATTGCCACCTGACTGACGCATGTATGTCCAACAGCTGGTGGTGATGGTCCTGCACTCAGAATCGTCTAAGAGCAGCTGGAAGCCAGTCACTCACTAATCGCCATCACCGGAGCCTCTCTGCAGAGTGTTCAGGCTGAGCACTTCCCGCAG
This sequence comes from Hystrix cristata, assembly GCA_004026905.1. Classification (NCBI taxonomy): domain Eukaryota; kingdom Metazoa; phylum Chordata; class Mammalia; order Rodentia; family Hystricidae; genus Hystrix; species Hystrix cristata. The sequence goes on from PVJO010009816.1 coordinate 60,980, forward strand.
AGTCCAAAGGGAGACAGGAAAGGGTACAGCGCTCTCCTACATGGTGAAGAGCTTTAGCTCTTAGAGAGGCAGAGGAATGTTTGCCCTTGAGCTTTTTCTTAAGAAGAGAAAAACAGAGGGCAGCCTAACTTAGGTAAGTAACCATAGTCTAGTTTTTACCCATAAAGGACTGTGGGAAAGATGCCCAGTACTCACTTTTACCCGCAAAGTCCCATCTTCTGCAGAGCCGCCGGAACCTTGTTTATGGTGGTGCTGGAGGTCAAAGCCAGGACCCCATGTATGCTACACAAGTGCTCTGCCCCGACTTCCCTTTGCACTGTGTTAGCAGTGATTTTAATTGTGGTTTTATTGTTGTTTTGCTTCAGGGTATTTTCTAGGGCTGGCCTTGAACTTGAGATCCTCCTACTTCAGCCTCCCAGAGTGCTGGGATTGCACGCACAGCTAAAATACGTTATTTCACGATGGTTAAAATGATACAGAGGCACCAGACACCCGGGACAAGTGAGATATGAGTTCCTAAATGCACCATGCCTAGTCCGTTTTGTTCACCTTGCATAATGCCTGCCACAGACTAATTAATTGTTGCATGCAGAAAGCAGAAACTACTGACGTAATCCTATAATAATTCTTTGAAGTATTGTTCTTATTTCACAGACTAGGGTACTTGTCAGAGACCACACAACTACAAAGTGGTCAAGATCCAAATCCAGATTCCTCAAATCCTTCCTAACAAGAACCTGTAAGAAGCTGGCTTAACTTCAGGAACTTTCCTCATTAAAAGGTGACAAAAAAAATCCTGGACAACACCCTATATTTGGGTGGTCTTACTTGCTCCACATTTCTCCAGGCTCTGCTCTTTCCATTCCTGGACCCTGACTTTTCTCTTTGGAGACTGCCCGTGCTCAGTTTCTCTCTTCTGTACCTCAGACCTTAAATCTGAGAAGTGAGGCCAGCTCACATGTTCAAATCCTTTGTCGACAGTCACAGGATTTGAAGCATACTAGTTGGGCGACAGACTTGAACTTTACTCCCGGAAGTAGGGGTGCACTCCTGTGATCCCAGTACTCAGAAGGATTGCCATGAATTCAAGGCCAGCCTGGGCTACACAGTGAGACCATCTCAAAACAAATGAACAAACAAAAAGAGAGAGGCTTGTTCATACTTTGCTGCCCTGTATCAACAATGTAGGAGCTGGAGGGAGGGACTGGTGAGGAGGGATTCTCTAACTTGCATTAGAACCACTAGGCCCTAGTTTGACTCGCATGGCTTTTACAGCCATCAGTCAGCTCACAAGATACTTAAACAAGGGGCTGGGGATTTAGCTCAAGTGGTAGAGTGCTTGCCTGCTAAGTGCAAGGCCCTGAGTTTGATCCCCAGCACCCGAAAAAAACCAAAAAGCCCAAACAAGAAGTTTCTGGGCCTCCTACCCATCACTGGGTATGCCCCTAGCCTGCCCTCTCACGTTCCCAGCCAACCTCTCACCAAGACCCAAGGACCTTAAAGATCAAGCTTTTCAGGCTGGGCACGGTGGTGCACTCTGCAACTGCAGCCCCCTGCAGCCCTCTGGGAGGCTGACGCAGGAGGACTGCAAGTTCGAACCCCGCCTGGGCAACTTCACAAGTGCATCTCAAAACAAAAAGGGCTGGGACATACCCAGTGCAAAGGCTCTGGGTTCAGTCCCCACTGACACAAAGATTAGATCTTTAAAATCTGTGGCATCTTGCACATCGTGAGATCTGCCCAGTCAGGACTGGAATAACATTTTTACTTTACTGTGAAGAAGGGCCAAGACAGAGTCGGCACGTGTGCTCCTGTGCCGTTCTGCAACGTAACTCAGGAAGTGTCACTTGCAGTGGGAAGAGGCCTCTACTCATGGGCTTCCGGAGGGCTCAGGCCCAGCAATACAAAGGCCTCCTGGGTGCTACTCAGACCCACTCAATCAAAAACTCGGGGAGGGTGAGTTACAAAGCCTTCAAGTGCTGTGAACCAGAGCCTGGAGATCCTGTCACCTACGACCCTACTCAACCAGAAACTTGGTGTGTGGGTGGAGAGGCTGGGTGTGTGTTAGGGGATTCCAGGACCTTGACCTGGACGCTCGTCCAGTTACTTGCCAACAGTTAGCTCCTGACCAAAGACAAACAGACGTTTCTCCCCAGCACTTGATCTCTGGGTCCTGAGTTTCTCCCCACTGTATTACACCAGAGAATGCTAATTAGAAGCAAAATCATTGCTTAATAGTTTTTCTTTTAATTTTGCATTCCCAAGTTACACTGTCATTTGCTTTTTGCGTCTATGTCCTTGAAAATCTGGGGCAGTAGGTCTGCACAGTATGGTTGACGTGCGCCTATCTCCAAGACTGGTTTCACTTTAATAGAATTTGCCAGCTCCCAAATTAAGCTGTTCTGCTGCTCCTAAGTATCCCACTTTATATATTTCACAGCCTCACCTCCACATTTGGGAAAAAAACTTTCCCCCTGGTGGTACTAGGAATTGAACCCAGTACCTTTGCACTATACCACAACCCAACCCTCTTTGTGAGACAGGGTCTGTCACTGAATTGCCCAGGGTGAACTCCGACTCGAGATTCTCCTGCTCCTGCCTCCCACAGCACCAGGATACAGGCAGGTGCCACCACTCCCAGTTTGGCTGTGACCTCTCAGGACAAGTGAAACAGAGCAGTGAAGGCCACAGCTCCACCAGTGAAGCTGCCAGCTCCTGCACCTGGAGCATCCCAGTGGGTGGGTATGGAGGCAGCCCTCTGGCTCTCAGCTGGTCCTCTAATGCGGTCACACCATCCTCTCATCAGGCAGCTGTGGGGATGGGAAGTCTAGTTCTAGAGAGGGCTCCTATTATCTGGTCCCATTCGTTTTCCTAGCTACGAAGTTGGCCATCTTGTCTTCAGAATTCCCCCTAGTGAATCCTCCAAGGAGCTTAGCAGATTCTGGAAGAGCTCAAAGCAATCCAGGTATCAAAGAGAGCTGCTCTAACACAAGGCCTTCTCTAGGTACCCGCAGGACTACACAGAGGAGGAGCTTGGCACTAGTTTCAGCTGGGTGGAAAGCCTGGTTGTCTAGAGCCAACGGAAACTGAGCAGGCCGACCTCCTCAGGGCCAAGGGTCAGTTGGATGGGGAGTTCGCGCGGCCACGTCCAGCGTGGACATCCATAGGAGCGAGGTTGACTGAGCTGCCTACACAGGCTAATCCCTCTGCCCGCTGACAGAGACGGAAAAGCAGTTCTACAAGTCTCGGTTGGCCTTAAGCCAGCCTTTTCTAGTTTTCAACCTTATTATCAATCACAGAAGGCGATAATGCTGTCCCAGAGAGCAAAATGCACGAGTTTGGTTTCTGCTTCACACAGAAGCACATTTCTACTAAAAACTGACAGCCAGTCTAAGTAGCTGAACCAACAGTGCACGCACACTTCTTGCTAGCACAAATCATGAGCAAGTAAGTACGAGGAAATGCCCAAGACACTCCTGAGAGCAGTAGTGCAGCCCAGACAAAAGCACTGACAAGCACTCAGCAGTAAGGCCTGAGAGACTGTGTGATTTTTACTCAGAGCTAAACCTAGTTTCAACCACACTTAATTTTTGTTGCAAACTGGGGATTGAACCCAGGGCCTTCGCACCGAGTTCCATCCGCAGGCCTTTTTATTTTTTGAGACCGGGTCTCACTATATCACTAAGTTGCCCAGACAGGGCTCAACTTGTGATCCTTCTGCCTCAGCCTCCCAACTGGTGAAATTATTGGTGTGCGCCACTGCGCCTGGCTCCCATGTAGTACTTTATGTCCCATGAAAACTCTTACCTAATGAGCCTCTCTGCTAGTTGAACAAATCCACGGCTGCATGGCAGTCTGAGGCCATGGCTGGGAAGTGTTACTGAAGTAGTGTGTGAAGGATGGAGAAAAGATAGGATTAATCTCTATGTAATTCTCTGAGCAAAAGTAGTAAAATATCGCTCCACAGAGGGAATTTCCCCCCTTTTTTTAATAAAGGGAGTCAAGGGACACACACTGCTTAGCATATTCTGAAGTAGGAAACAACCCAACACACCATCATAGCCTCTGGGATCATTCACAGCAGTAAAGCTGTGACCAATTTATAGTCCTGGGAGGCAGAAAGCAAAGAAACCTTGAAGACAATCTGGAAATTGCTTTCAAACTGATCCGAAATCAACGGTACATTACAAGCCACACTCTACACACACACAGACACACACACACGTGCACAAACTGCAACTAGTGTCACAAGATACTACCCTTGTAACATGCTACATATCTACCCTTCTGTTTCAATAAAAACAAAAAACCAAAGCTGGCTGTGATTCATTAAACATCAGTACTAACTGGTCACCAACTAGAGTTGCAAGAGGCACCCTATCAACCAGGAGTGGTGGCACATACCTGCAATCTCAGCTACTTGTCATGCAGGGGCAGGATCTTGATTTTTTTTTTTGAGGCTGGGAATCAAACTCTTGTGCTTGCAAGGCAAGCACTCTAATTACTGAGCTAAATCCCCAGCCCCCAGGATCTCAAATTTGAGCGCTGCCTAAGAAACTTGGTAAGATCCTTTCAGAAAATAAAATGTAAGATGGGCTGGGTGTAGCTCGGTGGTAGAGCATTCCTGGGTTGAATCCTAAGCTCCACAAACAGAAAAAAAGAGAAAGCTCAAACATGGCTTTAACTCTTCCCCTCACCCCAAACTTCCTGCTTTTAAAGATATTGTGGTCTCCTAAGAAGACATTTAAATGGGCTTAATGCTAAAAACAAGCTTAAGAAGGCTACTTTGGCAATTCATTAAATTCACCATCTTATTCTTTTTTAAATTTTTTTGAGACAGGGTCTTGCTGTGTAGTGCAGCCTGGCCTTCAACTTGCTATGTAGCCCAGGCTGGCAGTGTGCACCACCATTTTTTTTTTTGAGACAGGGTTTCACTATGTAATGTAGGGTGGCCTCGAACTTGCAGTGATCCTCCTGCCTCAGCCTCTCGAGTGCTGGGATTACATGTATGCACCACCACACCCAGCACCATTTTATTCTTAAAACATGGTAACTTTTCTCCAGTACAATTTTTTCTCTCTTCATTGAAAAAAACAACTTTCTTGGTAACAGTCCTGGGAATTGAATACAGGGAATGCTGAGTTACACTCCACTCACTCCCCTTTTTAATTTTTTTTTTTTTCAATTTTTGAGACAGGGTCTCACCAAGTTGCACAGGCAGCCTTGAACTTGCAGTCTTCCTGCTTCAGCCTCCTGAGTAGTTGGGATTATAGGCATGCACTACTACTTGTGCCTGGCTTCACTGAAATTTTTATTAAAAAGTCCCATTAACCTTATTTAAATGGGCACTACCCAAAGTGCTACTGAAGCCTGCCTCTTCATTCCCCTCAGAAAGTCTTGTTTCATATACACATTTTAGGACATCTAAACGAAAAACCTACACAGCTAATAGTTAAGCTTATCTTCTGACTGAAAAACTGGTTTTCAAATCAATACTTACCAAAAAAATCAGTTTTCAAATCAACACTGTTTTGGGGTTTTGTTTTTTTTTTTTGGTGCTGGGGAATCAAACTCAGGGCCTTGTGCTTGCAAGGCAAGCACTCTAACTGCTGAGCTAAATCCCCAGCCCCTCAACACTGTTTGAGGATCACTGAAGCATGTTTCTACCACCAGCCAAGGCTTTTCTAGTTTTAAAATGTCCACTTTATTCCACTGAACACTTAGCCAGATATCACTTACTTCCAAGGAAGAGACGGCCCGAGAGACTGATCTACAGGAAAACATCTTAAGAAACACGGTCTGATATGACACGTTCCCAGGCATCCCAGACAAGTACACCACAGTGCAGAAGCATGGCACCACTACAACACTGTACAGGAGAGGAAGGGGAGTGTCGGTAAACTCCAGAAAGCGGGAAATTTGCCTGTCCTTAAAATACAGGTATGCGACTGTCACAGAGCCATAGGAAGTGGTTTTATAAAATGTAACTTTATTTTATGTTACTCTGCTGTCACACAGGGCATAACATTTTCACAAGGCTTTTTTAGGACTACAGTCAATGATTAGCAACACACAGTAGTGGTCCAACTCTCTAAGGAACAATCACGAGACAAACTGGACACCCTCTCACATGTGCACAAATCTGCATGGAAAAGTACTAACGTTTTCAACTTGGACTCATGTACTTTATTTCCCCTTTCTAGTGTATTAAGAAATGACATGCACTTTAATTTGCCAAAAGCAATGCTTGGATTCTGGCAGCAACATGCTACTTCTATTACATAGTAAAGTGAAAACCAGAACTACAAAGGCAGGAGGTGTAAGTGAATTTTTATTGGGAAGGGAGGCTGTCAACTGAAACAGCAGCAAATGAAGGTGAAGAAGGGAACTCCTGTCATAACAGACAGACATGACCGCTGTCAAAA
>PVJO010009817.1:0-67511 GCA_004026905.1 Hystrix cristata
GGTTTCTCATATCAGAGAAACAATTTGATGTGTACTAATAAGTGTCTGATTTATTTCACTTAATAGTATGTTCTCCAGGAACATCCATTTACATACAAATGACTCTAGTTTATCCTTTTTCATGGTGGTGTAGTACTCCATTGTGTAGAAAAACCACATCTTCTTTAGCCATTCATCAGTTGTTGGGCTTTTTAATAAGTCCTGCTTTGTCAGACTTACTTTGAAGTAGGTGGAAACTCTGACTTGAGGATTTAGCCAAACTGAGATTGAAACTGTTCTATTTCACATCTAGGAAACAAAATTAAAAGTGTGTTATTCTGAAATGGTGTTTATCTCTCCAACTATCCCTGCTACAAATAGCACCAAGTGCCAAAAGAAGAAGAAAAAGAAAATGAGAGAAAGAAAAAATTAAAGAAAGAAAGAAAGATCTGAACCCCCAGTGAGACTAGGAGTCTGTCCAATAAGGCATCGACGAGGTGAAGTATAGATGCACGGTTCCCCTCAGAGATGTTCAGTATTTGTTTTGAAAAGCACCGAATGCGCCTTATCAGCATAAGTTATGTTCTTAAGAACAATATACATACATTTAATATAAGAAGTGATATAATTACTTTCTTAGTTATTGGACTTTTAAAAAATATATTCCAGTGTTTAACTGAGCCTGAGTCTTTTCCCCACAGCTTTCAACATTATTAGATTCAACGAACTTGTTCCTTTTCAAATGAATTACCAAGATTAGCAAACATCTCTCTGTTGATGATGTACTTCCTCTATGTATTTTCTGAATGACTGAACATCACTTGGATCCAAATCAAATGCTTATGCGGTGATTAAAGTGGTGAGTAATATTTTGGAGGAAGGAAAAAAGGTGTAACATTGAAGTGATGATACTGACTGCTATATTATATAAGAGATTAGGATTCTGAAAAGAGATGCTGCAAATAGTGATGTGGAAAAGAATAGCATCATTGAAAAAGGCTACTGTCTCTCAAGATGACTACATGGTAGTACACAGCACTTGGATATGAAATTTCTGATAATATTAATGCCATATTAATATTATACACTCATAATATTAATATCATATTAATATTATACACTCATAATATTAATATATCATATGTGATGCATGAAAAGCAATAAAAAAGATAGTTGAATTTAACTGGCATTAAGAATTTTTGTATTACAGAATATTCACCTTCTTTTTCAAATTGTTCACTGATTTTTTGAAGCAGTATATATGTGACACAATCCTTAGAACTTACATGTTCTCTATTTCTATCTTTCACTCAACATGGTACTCAAAAGTCATATAATAATTAAGTGAAACTCAGAAATATTCTTTGCTCAACTCTTAAATGTGTATGTTACTAAAAGAGAAGTGTACCGGCAATGTTTTATGAACTTAAAGTCTAGAAATAAATGTAAGTGATAGCTGAGACATATTAAGTAACTTTACTAGATAACATCTTTTGAAGAGGGGTAAATTTGTTTGCTTTTAGACAACATTACTAATGTTTTTTCTTCGTACTCACTCCCAGTGAACAACAGTGTAGTATTATTTACATGTGATCAATGTTAGTGATACCTGAAAATATTACTGCTAGTAATGAATATCTTTGCTAGAAACTAATTGTAATATTTATCAAAAATGAGCACAGGCAAACAAGAATGTTTGACTCTTTCAATAGGCATGAGTCTAATAACAAAAAAAAAGAAATGATGTATTCTTAGCAACAAAGACAGAAAACTTATTTATTCCTACTATAAAACAGCTATATTTCAGGTGTCTCACACTGAATTTAATTAGTTTGCCTTTTGGTCTACATGTTAGAAATTAAATGACTTTCCTTCTATGAATGTATTTTTTGCATTATTCTAATATTTAAAATATATTACAAAATTAGTGGAATGTATGAGTTTGCCTTCTAATAAATTTATGCTTAGATTGCTTTCAAATTAATTGAAATTGGATGAAAAAATTATCCTGGAAGATTGTAATAAGACACAAATAAGCTTTCCAAAGAGAGCTATTTGATGCTGCCTATCGTGAATAAAAAAGGGCAATAAAATTCCTCTGAATCTTTTTTATCTTCTAGAGACTTCTAAATTAGAGAAAATGTAATATTTTTAAAGATATCTACTAAAAAACAAAGGAACTTTACCCTTAAAATCTGTATATTATTCACAGTTACAGTAAAGGTGTCATGGCTGACTCGGGCCTTGATTCCATTCCAGATCATTTTTCTGAGCCAGTTGTGGCAATTCCCTTTTTCTCTTGCTAATAATTAGATCAGAAATTAAATGGGACCCAAATATTATAGATTCAGAGTAAAGAAAAGTCAACTGAGGGCTTAAGAATCTCAAACAAAAGCAATTCAAGAAGAAACGGTTTGTCTTTTCTTCCTGGAAGAGCAAGTACCAAGAAATTCTCTATCCACTTTGCTACTTACTCAAATATGAAGTCAGAACCAAGGATCACACAACAGATATGAGAAGTGGGGCATTTTTGACAATTCAATCAATCACGTCTGGATCACTTACCCAATTGCAAGCCCACTGTTACATAATAAATTCATTTTTACTTATTTTTCCCTCCCGAACAAACAAAAGTTCTATGAAGCAAAGTCATAGCTGTACCCCTAAAGCCTAGAACGGTGGCTGGTGCCTGATAGGTACTAAATTAATATCGTCCCATGAGCAAGTGAATAACACGCTCTGTTACTTTAAACACATTGTGAATTGCACTTTTCTGTTACTGGTAGCTAGAAGCCTGCCATTTCCTTTTGTCTTTAAAAAAGTAACTGTTAGTTTTAAAGATTGACTTACAGAGAATGTGCTATAAACTTGATTGTGTTCTCCATGAGATTGAACTTATTCTCCATATAGATTCTGGGTGCCCAGAACAGTGGCTGATTAGAAGGAAACCGCTTGGCAGATATTTAATCAAATGCATGAATAATAAATTGGATACGGACATAAATAAAGTCTTGGGAAAAACCAACACTGTGTTGAAGTTTGCTGAAGTAGTTCTAATTTAAGGAAACTCACCAACAATGCCATGAAAAACAAAGGACTGAACACAGACATAGCCACAACATTCATTATGACAAGAATACAGAATAATCTGTAAACGAAGACTTCTACTCAGCCCCATTGCAATTCAAAGGTAAAAACAATATAAAAACTATTAAGCTTTGCAAAGACATAAGGATTATAGCCTATTTTTTTCTAAAAAGATGTGATTGTTAAAGAAAGAGACAAAGAAAAATGACAAGTTCTGAGTTTAAATAATGGCAATAAGTAGCAAAGAGTTGAGAGTGAGCATCAAATTACTGTATAAGCCTGTACAATTTAGGGACATCTGGTTATAGTGAATCTCACATTGGAAATTACTAGAGTATCTCAACACAGTATAAAAAAGCATTGAAGACCAGTAGAATTAAGGTCAAGAGTTGATCACTGTTTCGTATAAATAAATGTAATACTCCAGTGGGCAGTACTACAGTCACATGATGGATCGTGACTACTGTATTGCACATTCAATTAGAAAAATAAAAAAGAACATGGATAACAATTTATTGAAAGGCACATTCAGATAGGTTTTTTTGTGAGGGAGCTTGCTGGGGCTCAAACTCAGAACCTTGCACTGCAGGCATTCCACCACTGAGCTAAATACTCAGCCCTCAGAAAGGCTGTGAAACATTTCCTTCACAATTGGAATTGAGGCTGCTCTTTCAAAATATCAGATTGATAAAGATTAAAATGTCTTAAGCTCCTTTTGACATAATATGGGAGAAATAGGTATTTTTATGCATTGTTGATGGAAATAGAAATTGGGAAAATCCTTCTGTAAAAGGCCAATTTAGAGCTCTCTGTAAAATAGACGAAAGTTCACAGCATTACCTCAGAATAAAGTTTCTGTCCTTAGACAACAAGCATATAAGTATTTATAGTAATGTTAGACAAAATTAAACCCTTCAGGGGGAAGACAAGATCTGAGTAAAGAATGCCTGCGACTTTTTTTTTTTTTAAGATGATCAGGAATATCCCATCTGGAGTGATGTAATTTAGACAGAAAGCTAAATAATGAGTGAGCCATGCTAATAGTTACAAGGACAACTCTCAGGAGGAAAGAGAGATGATCACAAAACCTGTGCCAGAACCACTGAGGCCTGGCAGCCAGGACACACCAGCATATCTTGGTGCCAGTCAGGGCCATCCAGAGAAAGAGCACCAAAGAGACACACCACACACACACACACACACACACACACACACACACACACACACACACACAGAGTATTTACACAGATTTTTTTTCTTTTCAGAAACACAAATACACTGAGAAATAGTGTTTACCCAGGTATCTGGCCATCATGTATTCAAGTTGATACGCAATATTAGCAATTATGACACACAGGCTCATAAGCATTTGAAACTGAATATGCTGGAAATGAAATTGAAATTTCTTTCTCTTCAATTCTATCCTTCACCTTTTCCTACCTTATTACCTGACATCATTGTGTGAAAAAGTGGCCAAATCAGAAATCTGGGTGGTTATCAAATTACCTGCTTTCCCAGAAATATCACCTTAATAAATTAAAAAAAAACTTCTTAGTATAATCTCCTAAATATTAGGTTTTAGATCATGTCCTCATCATCTCACTGTTTTAGAGAAAAACATAACGTTCCTTCTGTTGTGTAACTTGAATATGAACTTTTCTAAAAGCCATCTGGTTAGTGTCATTCTACTGCTCAAAATTACTCAGTGGCAAACCACCTTCAAAAAACACTGAAAAGTAGGCCTGATCAAGAAGAAAGGTATTTCTTGAACTGATTTGATAACTGTTATGATTATTTAAGAGGTCTTTATTTTTTGGAAATACATTGTTAAAAACTGAGAAAATCTCTTTATAGATGCTCTTTGTGTACATATTATTCATGATAATTTTATATGAAGACTTGGCTAGGCAATGGTGCCCAGCTGTTTTTGTTACATACCAAACTAGATGTGGCAGTGAAGGTACTTTTTAGACATGATTAATATTTCAATTAACAGTCTCTGGGTGAAGTACCTTACCATCTATAACGGGAGGCTTTCATCCAAGAGAAATGGCTGAGGTCCTTTTTGTTTTTCTCTCCTCCACATGCAATATTGACTCCTTCAAAAAAAGAAGAGACACAGGAGTGAACAGATTAAGCATTGTTTGAACATAAATCCAGTCTTACCAAAAAGAAAACTTTTACCAAAAAGACTCACTTTTACCAAAAAAAAAAAAAAATCGAATGATACAAATATTTTGAGAGAATCAGGAAGGAGAATCATGAATCAGGATAGAGAAAATACATTTGAGATATATTGTCTCTACTACCGTAGGAGGAAGGCAACAGATAATGAGATAAAAATGAATAATTAAAAAGAAAAAGTATAAATGTTTTATTTTGAGAAACAGCCATTAAATAGCAAAAGAAACAGTTGAAAGATCTTAAAGTGGTTGCCTTTGGGGAAAGGCAAGAAGACAATTTTTAATATTAAAATTAAAGAGGAGGGAAAGGCAAGAAGACAATTTTTAATATTAACATTTTTATTTCTGTTACCACATTGATAGTTCTTGATTTTTAAACTTGAATAGATGTAATACTTTCATTTAAAATTTAAAGTTTAAGTATGGTGTGGTGGCGCATGCCTGTAACTTCGCATTCTGGGAGGCTGAAGCAAGAGGATGGTAAGTTTGATCCCGGCCTAGATAATTTAGTAAGACTATCTCAAAATAAAAATAAATAAATCAAAATAAATATCTCTGAAGGGCTGGAGATACAGATCAGTGTGAAAGCTTTGGATTCAATCCCCATTCTGCCCCTCTCCCCCCAAAAAAAAAAGAAAAAGAAAAAGAAGCTTTAAAATGTGAGGACATTTTTCATCTTGTTTATATGTAACCAGGGAAATTATTTTCAATTGTTATTTTTAGAGGAAGGCAGTAATTTCAATATACCTTGCCCTTTATAATGCATTTGAGCTTTGGGGATTATAAATATGTGTGAAATTGTGGCTGAATGAAAGATAATTAAGCATTTCCATACTGTGAAGCTAACGTCAGGTAAAATAACTTTCCTTTATTTTACAAAGAATTTGTCATATAACAGAATTTAAGACAAGCTATCTCACGTTTAGCAAATTCATGTTCATTCCTGTGTTTTATGCATACATAAATATTTGGGGGGGGCATAAATTTGACTGTTTGGGCAGAGTACCTGAAAGACTATCGGACAAACACCAGAAAAGGACTGAGCACTCATATGACATAGACTCCTAGTTTACTTCAGTTCCTTCTGTCTTCTTTTCAGTAATAAGAATTCCAACCTAGCACCTTTTCCAGAGGAGGGTGTATGGTGCTAAACACTTGAACCTTGAAGCTAAATGTGGTCAATTGTTTAAACGTTGAAAAGTGATTTGTAAGTGTTTCTGTAACTTTGGTGAGATCTCAGATCTTCTTTCCCCCTTTTTCCATCATGCTGAACAGAATGGGAAGAGAAAGGTGAGAGTTGGGGTTCTGGCACCCACCTTGCATTCAGGTAAGAGGGCCGTAGAGAGACGGAGAGCGGGAAACTAGAAGTGCACATTGTAGGACCGTAGTACATGTCATGGTGTTGTTTTATGTGAGAGAAGAATATAATTCTTTTTTTTGCTTAATCTGGGTTTCTCTGTCTTTACCTGATAACGTATGAAATAAATAGGTTTTTTTAATCTTAATATTCAGAATACTTGAAGTTTTAAGGTAGAATTAAAAGAAATAGTAACAATGTACTATTATAGTAATAGAATGCATAAGGCAAGTGTGTTTTGCATTTTCTTCTAAGTAAACTGTAACTAATCTTCTGATAAAATACAACACAAAAGTTAGTTTTAAATATCTTATTAGCATGACTTAGGAAACAATGGCATTATTCTGAGGTATCAACAGATAGGGTGATAAACTGATTGAAACATGAATCGTATTTGTTAGAAGCATTACTGCCTGAAATTAAAACCACCTAAAGAAACAGCTAAATTAAACTGGCCTTATGTATTTAACTAAAATCCACCAAAATCTGTTAATAGGTTCAGTGAGCGTATTAATGCTGTCAACTTCTGTTTACATTGTGAGCCAAGCAACAAATGTAAGACAACTGTACTAATAGGAAATATAGATGGAACTTACCGTTTATTAAAATCTTAAAAGTGGTGGTCTTATTTTATTGAAAACCCTGTGTTAAGTGCTTGCCTCTCAAGCACAAGGCCCTGAGTTCGATCCCCAGCACCCAAAAACAGAGAGACAAACAAACAAACAAACAAACAAACAACCCCTGTGTTAGTGTTGCTTTCCACTCTATTTCCTAGGTGGGCTATGCTGAAAAGATGTACAGTGGTTTTATTAAGAACCATGACAGGGGATGTTACTTATTTGGGCTTATGAATTTTTTAATATAAAAGCTTCATTGAAGTATAATTTACATACTCACAAAATGTACAACTCAGTGTTTTTTAATATATTCACAAAGATGTTAATCATTGCCTCTATTTAATTTTGGAACATTCTCATCTCCTCCCAAGAGAACCCCATATTCATTAGCAATCATTTCCCCCACCCCTGCCACAGTTCCTGGCAAACAAAAAACTACTTTCTGTCTGTCTGGATTTTCTTAAGACATTTTGTGTTTAGTTGTTTCACTTAGTGTAATTTTAAAAGATTCATCTTTGTTGCCATATGTATTCCTATCCCTAACCTTATTGCTTTTTATGGCTGGATAATATATTGTGTGGAAATATTACATTTTCGTGTATACATTTATTAGTTTAAGGACATTTGGATTTTCACTACCTTTTTGGGTTATTATGATTAGTGCTTCTACAAACATTAATGTGCAAGCTTTAGTGAGGATGTATGTTTGCAATTTTCTTGGGTATCTATCTATGATTGGAATTACTGGGATATATGGTAATTCAATGTTTAATATTTTGATCCCAGCTCTTTTCCATGGTAGCTGCACAATTTTAAATCACCAGCAGTGTATAAAACTGCCAATTTCTCTACATCCTTGCCAGCACTTGTAAATTGTCTTCCTTTTTTATTATAGTCAGGCTAGTGGGTGTGAAGTAGTCTTATTGTGTCAACATTTGCATTTCCATTTTAGCTAATGATGTTGAATATTTTTTATGTAGTTATCAGGCATTTGTATATTTGTATATTTAGATAAATGTCTATTTAAAACCCTTGCCTATTTTTAACTGAATTATTTGTGTTTTATTATTGAAAGCATTTTTCATATATTCAAGAAACATGCCTTTTCAGATACTTTCTAAATATGTTCTGCCATTCTCAAGGTTTCTTTTTATTTCCTTTATGGCATCCTTTGAAGCATAAAATTTTATTTTATGATTACGTTCATATTTTCTTTTTCTTTTTGCTTTCTTGAGACAGGATCTCACCATGCATTTTGAACTGGGCCTGAATCCTTGATCCTTCTGCTTCAGTCTCCCAGGTGCTGGCACTAGAGGCAGGCACCACCATACCTGGCCTACTTTATTTCGAAAGTTTTGTTTCCTTGTACTTTGGGTCTAGTGCTTAAGTAACCACTATATAATCAAAGGTCATGAAGATTTACATCTATGATTTCTTCGAAGAGTTTAAACCTTTTAGGTCTAACACTGAAATTTATGGTCCATTTTAATTCCCCATGCGCCATATGACCAAGGGACCTCCCTTCATTCTTCTGCATGTATTATGCAGTTATTCCAGCACCATTTATTAAAAGACTATTCTTTGCCCTATACCTTGTCATGGTCTATGGTTTGAAGGTTTGTGTCCCTCCAAATTTCATGTTGAAACTTAATCCCTAGAGTGACAGTATTCAGAGATGAGGCTTTCGGAAGAGTATTACACCATGACAGTTCTTCCTTCGTGAGTGAGATTAGTACTTTATAACAGGGTTGGACTGTTGGCTTGGTCCTTTCTGTCCCTTTGCCTTTTGCCATGTGAGGATATAGCAATTAGGCTCCATCTTGGAAGCAGAAAGCAGCTTTCATCAGGCGTCAAATGCTGACATATTGATATTGGACTTCCCAGCCTTAAGAAGTGTGGGAAAATAAATTTCTCTTGTTATTTCTGACTCTCCTTCAGGTATTTTGTTGTAATACCACAAATAAATTCAGACAACATCGTTGTTGAAAAACAACTGAAATAAATGTGAGACTTTATTTTTCGAGTTCCATTCTGTTCCATTGATCTGACACTACTATCCTGTCTTGTAGACATATTTTGAAATCTGGAATAATATATCCTTTAATTTTGCTTCTTTTCCTAGAATACTTATTCTAGATGACTTACATTTCCATATAAATGTTAAGATTAGTTAGTATCTACAATAAAATCAGCCTAGGTTTTGACAGGGATTTCTTTGAATTTATAGATCCATTTGGAGAGTAATGCCATCTCAGTGTTAAGTCATCCAATGCTTTCTTCTCCTTGTCATTCTAGCATTCAAATTTTTTCACTTCTTTTACATTTATCATATTTAATTTTTAATATTATAGAATTCCTTTTATATTTTCATTTACAGATTGTTCATTCTAGTCTTTAAAATACAACTGATTTTTATATATCACACTTGTGTTCTGAGAATTCGACTCCATTATAAACTTTAATTTATTGTAGATTACTTATGACTTTCTGTGTTTGAGATCGTGTCATCTGCAAGTAGGTGTAGTTTGATTTTATTCTTTCTAGTATGTATGAATTTTAAAAATTTTCCTTTCACATATTAATTGCTCTGGTTAGAAACTTCAGTATAATGTTGAATAGATACAATCTCGAATATTATGAGAAAGAACATCCTGATCTTCTTCCCTGATCTTCAGGAGAAAACATTGTTTTTCACCATGAAATTCTGTACTGGTGTGAATTTTTTTTGTAGATGTCCTATGTCAACCTGAGAAAGTTTAATTTCGTAAATAGCTGTTGAATTTTGGTCTATAGCTTTCCATTCTTGTAATGGTTTGGTCTGATTTGTATCAAATATTGGGCTTTGGATAAGTTCAAAAGTAGTCCTTGTTTTTCTAATTTGCAAGAGTTTGTAAAAGGTTGATGCTAAGTTTTCCTTAAACATTTGAAGTTATCTGCACTTAGGACTTTCTTTTGGGGGGTTTTAATTAGTGCTTCAATTTCTTTATTTTTCTCAGCCTGCTCTCAAAGTTTAAGTTTAATAAAGATATGTTTTAGCTTGGAGTTGCTTGCATTTATCCTGTTTGGAGTTGCTCAGCTTGAATATGAAGATTTTTGTAAAATTTGGGAAAACTGAATTTACTACTTCTTTGGATCCTTTCCCCCCCTTTGCCCTTTTTTTCTCCTCTTGCAGACTCCAGTGGTGATTCCAACTGGTAGGACTCCTTTAGAAACAGCAATGGTAAACATTGCTATTGATTGTTTTTAACAAGTATTGTAAGGATACAGCTGTTCTTATGTGAATAAAGGTCAAATGAAGACAAATCTTATGAACTAACTCTGCTTTTCTACAGAGCTGTTCGATAGGTAAAACAAGGAGGGATCCCTGGAGATGAGGGTGGGGCCATTCCAAACCCATTCTGCTCCCACTCCAGCAATTGCTGAGTTCTTAGTCTTCAAGGGGATGTTGGTATTTATGACTACCACAGAACTGAGGAGGGGGCAGGGAAATAGGACAAATTCAAACACCTTAAAGTTCACTGTTCACTGTTTTTTTTTTTGTTTTTCAAGAAAATTTAGTACTTTTCCTAAATAAATACTCCTGTTTTTGCTACTGTTCTGTTTTTATGAAGAAACAGATTTTTAGAAGGACTTGCTCTACCATTTTGGAATTGTTTCTGCCTATAATTTTACACTTGCAATTATTTGTGAAGTAAAAATTTTACAAAAAATACTATACTTGAATGAAGGGGTAATAATTAGTGAGATATATTACCTTTATATTTCTCTCTTTCATGAAAGAAATCTTTGAGTAGAGAGTGAAATAAGGGAGAAAGCAGGAAAGAGTGAGGAAAAAATCTAAAAAGGAAGAAAAGCTATAACGAGTACAGAGAACTGGTGAGAATACAAATTCCTGTCACACTGTCCTGACTCCTACACTGTGCTACCACACCGCGCCAAACTTAGGGGAGAATGTAGGAGTCATGAGATGGCTGCTGAATTCTTCTGTTTACCTGCTTCAAGTCCTGAAAAAAAACATTAATTTTATTTCCATATAATAAAATCTAAAAGCACATAGTAAAATATAATTGAATAGAAAAGTGATTACTGATTATTCTTATTTTTAGAAAGGAGGAAAATGGTGTTTAGAGAAGTTACATGATTTAGCCCAGGGTCACCCAGATTTTAGTGGTAGAAGTTGGGTTTTAAAAATTCAGATCTTGCCGGGCATGGTGGTGCATGCCTATAATCCCAGCATTTGGGAGGCTGAAGCAAGAGGATCTATGTAGGCCTGCTTGGGCTACATGGTGAGTTTAAGGTCAGCCTGGATGGAGTACATAGTGAGATCCTGCCTCAAAAAAAAAAAAAAAATCAGATTCTTTCCCCTTTATTACAGCTGTTTCTATTGCAGTTTTCTCTTGTATGAACAAGAGAAACTTCTTTTGACTTAGCGCAATACGATGACTCTTAGGACTTTTTCTCATAATAGGTGTATTAGTGAACTGAGCCTGAAGATTTACATTAGAAATAGTAAATCTGTATCAAATATAATCTGTATCAAATATAATAGGATAGCTCTGTATCAAATATAATAGGATAAAAATTCTAAATATAATGGAGAAATACACTTTGTGCATGGGCAGCCTATGATTTTTATGATTTTTATCTAATCACTTGATATGAGTATCAGTGTAGGTCTGAAAGCAAACTCTCTCTACTTAGTAGCCATGATGTACCATTCATCTAAACATAATGTAAACTTTTAAAAACTACTTTCTTCTCTTCAATTTTTCTCTTAAACACTGGATTATAGTTTTTCCATTTTCTGACAAGTATGTTACAAAATTAACTTCATTGCCCCAATATCCATAAACACAATTAAGCAGTCTGTTTTCACATTTATCATATTCTTTTATAAAATGGGTAGATTATTAAAGTACCAGAATATGTCTGAAAATGGATCTTACTTATATATTGCTATTTGTTCATAATAAATAAAAAATACTAAGGGAGAATGTTAATCCAGAAAAAATTTCTGATCTGGCAATATTAATATTCATCGGAGCTTCCTTTTATATAAGCATTTTAAATGAAAAATTAGCCTCAGTATCCAATTCGACTTTAACAATCAAGTCTGGATGCAGAATATTGATTTAGAATTTTGGAACATCACTTTTCATCATATCATGTTACAACAAAATGTATCATGGCACAACAAGCCTGGCTTGACTCTTTGATATGAATAATTGCAAGGGAAAAAAGATAGAGATCAGATTATCAAAAGGAAATCCAAAAGGCAAAGTTCATATTTAATGATATCTACAGAAAAGGCAATACCCAATAAACTCTATTGTGTAAGTATAAAGGTTTCTTCTTCCTAATGATGAAGCAAGAGGCCTGAGCAACGGGAGAAGATTTGGTTCTGAAAGAATGGCTACCCTAGAGCCATGACCTCCCCAAATCCCCCAGAGTCGAACTGCCTCAGACATTGAGCCTGTGTTCAGGGACAATGGGGTGACAATAGCTTCCCAAGCAAGGAGAGATCAAGGTTAGATGAGTGTTTCCAAATGATCCTGAGTCCTTCAATATCAGCTGACTGCCATTTCTGGGCTATGAAGCAGAAGAAAGATCTAAGTGATAATGTGTGGCTGTGAATTACCTCGCAGTTATAGTGTTTTGATCCATCCTATTCTTGTTAATGTGAGATCGGGAAAGGAGATAAAAGGACAGGGGCTGCTACCGACTTTACAGGCTAGGTAATTCATGGAGGGTTAACAGATGACCCGACCTTACTTTTCTAATGAATATATGTGCTGTAGCTGGCAGTCTGTCTCAGCAGCTGCACGGGCGGGTGGGGGGATACAGGAAGCGATTCTTGCATTCACACACTTGCTAGAGGAATAGCAAGGTGTGTTCACGTGTGTCAAAGTAGCAGATGAGTTTTACCCACATTATGAGCCGTCTTGCATTTTTGTGTATTTATAATTTGTTTTTTCGATGTTTTCTTTTGGTCATACTTATAGAATTAGTCCAATTCTGTATGATGTTGCATGAAAATCTGTTTTTGCAACTTTGGGAGGCAGCTGACAGCAACTCATCAGGCGATGCAGCTACCGATGAGGACTTGGATCATGTGATCGAAAGCAGTTGTGATGGAGAGACAGGAAGATACAACAGAGAAGTACAGCATGAAGACCACCATTCAGATGACAAAATGGTAATGGAAATAAATGTTTGGCTAGTCAAATGCTACAAAATGGTCATGTGTACCTGGATGATCCAACATTACAACTAGGTCAGAAAATACTCTTAGGTTCTTGCCAGGGATAAAACCTATTGGATGGATGCCAACGTTGTGATTTGATGTTGGAAACTGTTTGTAATGGGGTGCTGATATAGGATTAGGGCGTGGCCTGACCTGGCTGGGAAGATGAACATAACCTTGGGGAGTGGCTTTGACCTGACGTCAGCCTGGGGCGCGAAATTCCAATCACCCCTCTTCTCACGGGATTCAGAAACTCTCACAAGAACAGAATCCAGATAAATATGAATGGCACCACGAGTTCCCCCTCTTGCCTCTCTTGCGTCTCTTGCCTCTCTTGCCTCTCTTGCCTCTCTTGCCTCTCTCGCCCCCCTCGCTCGCCCCCTCTCGCTCCCCCCCCACGCTCTCCCCTCTGCCTTGTGCGCTTGCCCCCTGCTCCCTAGTCTCCCAGGCCTTTTCAGATTCCTAATTGCAGCATCAGCTGGTTATTTTACCCACCTGGCCAAACCAGTCTCCCTTTTGTTACTTAAATAAACTTTCCCAATGCCCTAAAATTCGCTCCTGCAATTCATTGCCTGCGCAAATAAAGAACCTGGAGATATATATTCTAAATCCCCCTTCCCATCCGACAACAGTGCTACACTATAAGATGTTTTGAAATACACTAATAATGAAATACATAAAGCATTCTATATGTATCAATAGTAATACTTAAAAATATATTTACCTTGACACCTCGCTATATGAACTAAAAGCCTTCATAATAGGACTTTAATCATTAAAATCTAAAGGATTTGTGGAGAAGTGACCAGTGTGGCATTGAGGTTTTTAGAACAATAATGACACTCAAGCTATTTAGTTTACTTCAAAATTGCCTATGTTTTGACAAAAAAAAAAAAAAACCCACCAAGAAAGAAAAAAATCTAACAATTTGGCTGCTATTTGCTCATTTCTTGAAAGCTTTGTTTCAGACTGTCAAGCAATGTATATACTGCCTGAATACATGACAATTGACAAACAACTTGCGTTGTTTCATAGTTGTTGAAGCTTCTGGCAATATATAGCAAATAAACCTTCCAAATATGGTATAAAAATATATGCCCAGGTAGATGTAAAGACGTTTTACATCTTGAAATTAGAAATTTATCTTGGAACTTAGCCACCAGGTCTTCATTCATATAACTGTAAACCATACGATGTTGTGAACTGACTTCTTCTACCTGTTTTAAAAAGCAACCGAAATGTCACATTCAACAATTGGTTCACTGGTTACCCATTGACGTCACCTTTGCTAAAAGAACACCAATTGACTAGAACAGTAACTATTTGCAGAACAAAGTGGAGATTCCTGAAAAAATGTTGCAAGTTCACAACAAATATATGGCACAATCTTTGGATTTCAGAAAGACATAACACTGGTCTCCTAGATGGTGAAGAAAAATGAAAGATGATAGTGAATCCTCAACTATCTCAAATGAAGCCATATATGGTCACATTTTACAACAAAAGACGGAGTAGATGTCTTGAGTTAGGGGGCAATTATGATGTCACTCGAAACACAAAGCATTGGCCAATGGTTGTGTTTTACTCAATCCTAAACATATTAGGGATAGTCTCATAGTTTACAAAGAAAATAACACAAAAGACCACAGAGAAATTTTCTTAGAGGGTTGGGACTAGAATTGATAAATGATCAATTACAACAGAGGAAGAACAATGTGTATCTGCCCCAATAACTCTGCAAAAGAATTCTGGAACAGACCAGTGAACAGAAAGGTGAGACAGCACAAGAACCTCCAAAGAAAACAGGAAGACCAGCAAGACGGCAAGAATGTCCCACCAAAAAAGACAGGAGAAGAAAACGCATGTGCTATCAGTGTGAGTGATACTTGTGTACGGAACGTGCTGTTTTCATGTGTGAAAACTGCCTCAGGTGTGGTAATTGAAGTAAAGACTGTTTTTGTGGTAGGGTTTTATTTGTATTTTCATTATTGTTCACGTAGGAATTCATTTCTCCTGTTATTTTTTTAGATCTTCTAAGCAGGTAAGTAGTTGATGTTTATTCTATACTCATTGCATATTAAAATTTTAATATTTACTTTTGTTAATATTTTATTTTCCTGTTAAGTACACGTTAATATAATAAAACTCATAAAATTAAAATTAATAATTAATCAATAGAAATACTCCTAAAAAATAAACATGGCCATGATGTATCTTTCAAAAAATTAACCAGGATGCCTCTTGGCTGACGCTAGCACTTCTCTGTGAAACACACGCTACTCTGTCAAACAACAAATTCCTACTCATATTACTTTGATATTTTCTAAAATAACCTTCAATCTTCTAAATAATGGTATAAGAAAGGGAAGAGAGGAAGAAACAGAAAAGAAGCAGCAGCAGCTCAACAACAACAACAACAACAACAACAACAATAGCAAGAACAACGACAAAACACAACAAGATCAGGAGTCATGGGCACGATTTCTGCCTCACTTTGTAACCTGAGGATATCACTAAAACACAACAAAACAAGAAACAAACAGACCCTGGGCTTCTGTGTTGTTCCTCAAAATTTAGAAAGTTTAACTAGAATTTTTCTAAAATACTCTCTCAGCTATAATGATAGCTTTGATAAGTGCTAAGTTCTTTATATGCATCATCTCATTTAATAACCACAAGTATCCCCTTCTGTAATCTCTTTTATAGATGAGCTTAAATATTTTCTCGGTTGAAGGCATATCACAAGGTGATTGAATCTTGGGGTTCTCTGGCTCCAAAGAATATACGTTTTATTGTACTAAGACATACTCTCTTGCAGAATAGTAGATATTTAGTTAAATGGTGAAATATATTTTTTTTTCTTGATGGCTCAAAGTCTTATTTAAGCTCATGGGAGGCTCCTGCTGAGATGTTTTATGTTAGATTGTCAATATTTCTTTCTGGGTCGTGTCTAGTCATGGTAAGTGCTGAGTATTTCGATGAATGCTGAATGGAAGACCTGGTTGGGTTGTGAATGGGTGATCCACATTCCCTTCTCCAAGTTGCTGGTATAGTTCTTGTTTACTTCTTTGTGGAAGATAACGCTTCATTTTTTAATTCATTCTTACGTGACTATGAAAGGAAAGACATATACTAAAATATAGCTTAACAAGGATAACGAGATATATGTTCATTTTCTGAAAAGAAACACAAATGAAAGAAAGAAAGCTCATCATCCTCAATGGTGTTCATTAGCAGTTTTTCCAGTGACTCGGGAGACCTTACTATCAAAGATGAGATACCTCCCTAATCACAAGCCACTTGCTCTGCATTTTAACAGAATGTTAAAAGTACTGCATATGCCCTCTAGTGAGACGAACCAGGCTTCTCGGCAAACCCTTAAATTTTTTTCTTAAGAGTTGCCAGAATTATTGCTACTGCATGTTTGTAATGAGAATCAAAAGTAATTGTGGTAAGTTTTAGTAAATAAGTCCCTAGTAATAAGCATTTATTATGGTGGGAAACAAAGATGTCTTGTCTGACTTTCGATGTGAAGAAAGTGGTTAGCACCAGGAAGAACATCTGTGAGTTGGCATTTTTTTTAATAGGATGCATACTTTAAATTAGTCAAAATGTTACCATAGATAACGGTCTGGGAAAATACAAGTAATATGAGGTACATTTTCCTTTTTATTAATTTTTTTCCCCACATGTATCTTTCAGGGTCTGCATAAATTTGTAAAACGAATATGGATGATTTCATGAATGTTTTGCTATGGAACCAATCTCCACAGGAACCTAACTGCAAAGTGGCAGCTGAAAGGAAGCTCTACCACAGCACTTGCAGAGTAGAACCTAACTAATCACGGTGGTAAGGTGCCATCTGGAAACATGAACATGCTGACTCCTGGAATGAATTTAGACAAGGACTGTAGGACAAACTCACTCTTAGCAGCCACACGGTTCGAAGCTAAGAACACATTATTACCTTTGCTTTTGGTTTCTTTGGGATGCCACCAAAGCCCTGTTGTCGTAACACTATTGTGGTCTCTACTTATTAACTTAGTGCTGTAACCTGATCATTTCATAAATAGCATTAAAATTACTGAATCAGAAACCTAGAGAGAACACATGCAAATTATTCAGGTTAAAAGAGATTCATCTGGGAAATGGAGAGACTCAAATCCCCTTTCTAATTTTAACTTTATATAGCTCACAATTTTGAAATAATAGGAAGATCTCAAGAGTAATAATGACATACAGCAAGCAACAAGTTTAGAGTAATAGCAAAAAATCTCTTTGTTCTTTGGTTTAAATTAACCCAGCTTGCAAATAAATGTAAGGTTTTTGGTTGGGTTTTTTTGGTTGTTGTTTTTTTTTTCATAATTTCAGATTTCACTTCTGTATTTTTATCCCTGAAGTCTGGTTTCATCAATAGTTGGGTAATGACAGCTGGGCGTTAGTCTAGAATGTCAAACTCAGGAGTGTGGCTCCAAAATAGGGACCCATCTACATTTCCCCGTATCTTCAGCTATAGGAACCTAAGGACTGATGCTGTTACCCTGGTCACCACTGGTCCCTTGGGGTGACGATATGCAGTGATACCCTTTCATCATTCTGTTTCACAGGCAGAATACACTAATTAATAACCTAGACACTAGGATTGAATAGACTCTCTCAGGTGCAATTTGCTTATTTATTCAGCAACTCCTGATTGATTGTCTGCCACAGGCCAGACACTAATTTTGACAGTGAGGAAAAAATAGTGAACAAAACAGGTTAAGTCCTCATTTTTTTTTTTATTATGTTCAGGAGACAAGAAGCAAAAAATAAAGAACTATTAGGTAAGAAGAGCAGACACAGTGACAGCTTATGTAGAAGAGGCATTGCCTGCCAGCTTACTAGGTTAATTTACTTGCTCAGTAAAGAAAATGGTTAAATATCTCAAAGTGACTGTGCAAGTTGGATAGATAACTAAATTACCCAGTAATATTACTTATTCTGTGGTGGGACCCCACCATAACCTCACAGGCAATGGCAATGGCAGGCAGCCACACCCAGAGGAGGATGTGGAGGTAACTTGCACAATTAAAACTTTAAGCTCTGCTTATAGAGAAGGTAAATAACAGGACTAACAGAAACTAACTGGACATGCTCTGTACCCCTCCTCTTGGGATAAAGTAACTACGGTCCTAGGCAAAATAGGTGAAATGTTCTGACCAGTGTAACCAACCAGTACCTGTATTCTAGTAAGGCGAAAAATAATATATCCAATCAATAGGCTTAATCTATACCATAAGATTTTAGGAGCTCTGCCCAGAGCAAGGTGGAGTTTCATGAATAAATAGTGCACTCCCCAGCACTTCTGGGTTCAGGCTTTGGAGATTAGTCCCCTGGGCCTATGCCAGCGTAAATAAAAAAGCTGTTTTCTTCTGGCTGGTGTGGTGCCTCGTTTCCTTGGCCTCAGTCTCCTCTCCCCCAACAACTTTATAATGCAAATTATTGAATTTAATGGCTAAAATAAAGGAAATCCTTAAAAAATATGTCATTTTCACTGGTACTTTGTTATTAACCTTAATTTTCATTTTTCTTTTCCATCCATTACTTACATTTATTCTACAAATTAAGAGAATATTTATTATTTACTATGCTGAATCATCATTTTTGATGTGACCATGTATATAACAGAAAACAAAGCATAAACTACAAACATCTGTCTTGGAAGTTTACATTTCAGTCTGTGTGATGTTATTGGATTGATCAATATGAAATTAAGTTAAAAGCAGTTGAATGAGAAACTTATTCAAACAAGTTTCTTACTCTGAAGAAGAGAGGTAGTTCTCAATCCATCTGTATTTCAAACTAAGTTATTACAGAGAAAATCAAAGGTCTGATGGGTAACAACATTACCAGTGAACTTTCAATGTTTTTGAGCAGGATTTTGTCATTATAATATAAAACAAGTTATCTCCAATAACTTGTAATTTATTACAATAACATTTGTAATTTATTACAATAACATTTGTAATTTATTCCATTCACAGACATTTATATTTGAAGGCTATCTGACAAAAAAATGTAGCTTTTCTGAACACTGATTTCATTTTTTAAACATTATTATGGTTTGAAATAATTTGTGAGTGTACGTAAATACTGTATGCATATATTGTAGCCAACATGGTACAATTTAAATGCAGAGCTCAATTACTTTGAAAGGAAACAAAATAATTGAAGTAAAATTACAAAACAGTGGCTTTCTTAAAGTAAAATAGTGTTCTAGAGATAAGGGTCATTTCCTTAGTATGTTAATCCAGAGATCAGGCTTGAGAATTTGGTAGTCTCATATTTGTGGTTAAGACCATGGCCTGTGGAATTAAATAGCTGGGTTAGAATGCTGGTCTTTTCAATTTATGTTTGTACGACAGTGAACAAGTCAGTTAGCATTTCTGTGTCATGCCCCCGTATGTAAAGTTGAGATGATAATACTGTATTCATATTATAGATTTCTCATAAGGATTACACAAGTAAGTGCATATGCCAAACACTTAGCATGGTACTGAACAAGTGGTATGTGCAGTGTGTTCAAATTTATTATTGTTCATTGATACAAGATGAAACTTTCTCACTTCAAGAATAATTTGTGTCAAATATGTTGTCCTTTTGTACCTTTTCCTCTTCACCTGGCTGAATCATCAAAGGAAAATCATCTATTTTCAAATATGATTAAATTCTCTAGAGCGTCCTTAAATAATTCTTGTTGATTACTAAAAAGAAGAGGTGACAAAGGACCTTAATTCTAGCTTCTGGATCCCAGATCTATTAATCTCATCAATCAAATGAATAACTTCTGTGAACCTCAATTTGCCAACTCTAAAACGGGAACAATGAACTTCCTACTTATACGCAGATATTTGCTAGCTTGTCATAAACTCTTAGTGTGAATTTTAAATAAAAAATGGTATTATAGATGTGTTGATAATAGACATTATTTTTCTCAAAGTCCCCTCAATGTTGCATTTGAAAAATTTTACCCATCTTTAAAAGTATCCTCATTCACTATTTGGTGGAGTTATTCTACAAGTACACTCAGCCTATATCCAGGGAGCTGACTAATCCAAGACTGGAAATAGGAAAATGTCATCTGTACTGAACATGTGCAGATTCTTTTATCATTATCCCCTAAACAATTTAACAAGTATCTACATAGTCTTTACTTTGCAATTAGGTGATTTTAAATGTACAGGAGGACATGTGAAGGATATATATATATAAGTTAAGCGATTTTATTTAAATGGATTTGAGTATCCGTGGATTTGGGAAGCCTCAGCGGTCCTGGGACACCTGATACCCTATGTATTATGAGGGAAACTGTGCACTCTTTCCGCTAAGATTATTGTGCTTCTACTACGTAGGTAAGAGTCCTGAGAGTCAACACTAACCAAATAATCAGCTTTTCCTTCTGTATGGCATATTTTCCACAACAGACTTATTTTTTTTGCATACCAAGATAAGAATACTAATAAAACAAATAATTCTAAGGATGAAATGAGTTATAATACTGTCAGTACTTACATAGACCTTTCTGTGAATTAGATACCGCTCCATAACATCTTACATTATTTTGTTTACAGCATATTTAGGCCACTAGTCAAAAATTGTGGTCTGCCACTGTCTGGATTAACACTGCAATTTACTTGACATCATTCATTCATGAGACAAATATTTATAGAAGGTTTATTATTGTGTGGCAGATTTCCATCTGGAGAGTAAAGCTTTCCACTGTGAGCACAATAATCTTTCGCATCTAAAAATACAAACTGTTTTATATAGCTCTGTCTTTTACATGCCCTCATTTAGGAATCATTTGTTTCATTTTTCTCTTGCCCTTGATTTTTAGTCTTTCCTCTGTATGTCCGGAGCCTCTTTTACATTATACAGCCTGCTCTGTGTTCTCAAGATTTCTAAAGAATGTTCTCTTGCTCCAGTTTAAATGAAGTAGGATGTTCATGCTGGGATAGTCGGAAATCACAGCTAGGAGGCCATAGGTATGGGTTTACCATTTTTCTTAGCATCTCACTGCACTCTTGATTTCAAAAAGATCCTGTCCATTTGGAGATTTCATCGAATATAAACCGGGTGCTCTTTTACAAAGTCAAATAGCTGACAAATTCTTATCGGTTCATGTTATACTTATTTCTATTCAGATAGAAAGTTACATAATACAGCCATTTAAATTGTTTTGCACTTTTTAAAATTATTAAGCTCAGAGTGCTATACAGAGTAGTAGTCAGAAGACTGTCAATAAACTCATTTCAAAGACAAAGTCACATACCCTATAGGTAAAATCACTATCTTGCAAATTTTTTTCTAATAATGAAAGTATTTTGCTAAACCAAAATTAATTTGTTTTAAAATTCAATCAATAAATGTTAAAAGATTAACAAACTCAAGACAGCTTAAGAGCCATTGGAGGAATAAATGGTAGGCATTTGGTCTCCCGCTGTCAGAGGCATGCTGCAAGCAGCAGAAGTAAGCAGACTTTTCCTCTGGGTAACAAATTAATACCTCCTAATCAGGCCCGCTTGGGTTTGTTTTTCACTCTGACCACAGACAGCACCCAGCTCCCCACAGGAAAGAGCAGCATTAGCATTGCTAATACAGAACAGATGACTACCCTTCTTGGGAGTTTTCTTGTTGCCACAGCAGTTTCCAGACCTCAGAAAGTGATAAAATACCAACAAAAGATAAACATTAGCTACAGAAAAGTAATTTAGAACTTTCTTCCAGCGAGTGTAATTTCTGAGCTTTAAATGCCCTTTCAACCTCTTATTTAGATTTTCCTAATACACGCTTATTGGAAAATTTATTACCTGTAAGGTAGTGATAAATATTGTAGGCTACAGTACCAAGGAAGATAGAAAGGAGACAAGCCACAGGAGCTGAATGACTATCCCATCACTAATATTTCTGTAAATCCCCCGAAAATGTCATCGCTATGCCTAACACCAACATAATGTCTAACATACTGGCACATTCTAATAAAGATTTGGTGAGTGAATGAAACAGAAGCAGTGTGAGAAAGCACTGAGAAAGTTTGTGGAGCTCAGATAAGGGTCAACCCTTTAGTCACATGCTAGTCACCAATCTGGCATGACATGAAGAACTTTAAGAAATAAGTAACAAAGAGCGTAATTACATGTTTAAATATGGCTCGAATATGCCCTTGCCACTGGATTGAGGGCAAAGCAGCTGCCAGAATGGCAAGCAGGTACTTGAGGGTGAGCAGGACATTTACAGTTCCTCCATTGCAGTTCCAGAGAAAGACACTAATCTGTACCACAAGAAAAGCTTCTGTGTATTTCAGAAGTAGTCTCTTGGATGTGGCCAGAAAGGAAAATACAGGCTAATAAGTATGCCAAATAATAAATTGTTACCACTATTTGTCATGCCCGAATCTTCCTGGAGAATTTAATCCCAAAATATTGTCATTAATTTCCACAAATTGATTCCTGATTTAATGATTTTCACAGTTGTTATTTTTCCTTCCTATGATCTTGGGAATGACGAGGAAGATTTAAGTTATGTAGGCATGTGGCTCTAAAATATTGCTGTTTACACAGTGGAAAGGATTTAGAATTGGTGGCTCCCTTCCAGCTTCTTATTTGTATTTCTTTTGTGTAGATTATATCTAGCATTTTTTACAGTTTTGCTTCTTGGTTTTTTGTTTGTTTGGTTTTTTTTGTTGTTGTTGTTTATACTCCTGGGTCTCCTAGGTCTTGGAATGTCCATCTTTGCATATAATTCATATGAGTTTTTCTGAAGCTACACTAAATTTACAACTGCAAATGGCTAAATTTACAGCCTTCTAAGCAGGCTGAAAGGCTGTTATGGTGGTGAGCATTTAATTGGCATGTCTGACACTATGGTCATCATTCTAAGAGCTTTACTGAATAAATTATATGTTAATCTTACCCTGGATCAGAATATTTAGAGTAGATATACTGTGAATCATACATTTATTATTAGTCTTTGTATTGTACAGTTGAGTGGATCCAAGAGTTTCCATTATAATTTTTTTATTTTTGTTAGAAAGAACAAAATCACATGATGAATAGATGCTACCACCTCTTGTTTGGAAAGATTATGTATATTTATCACGAGAGGTATTTTACATGTTAAAAATTAAGTAATCAACTATATATTTTTATAGTTTTTAGTTTAACATATTTTTGAACTAACATTATTTGCGGTTGACAAGTAGACCATATATGGAATCCATACTTGTCGTATACACAAGTTTAAAAACTGTATCTAGTTCTAGCCCTAAGTTTATTGCCTAAATAATGTACAAATTTAAAAACATATAGTTCACATACATACATCCTATTTGTCTCTACCTGAACAAGGAGTGCAGGATCAAAAGAGAAAACTTGAATTTAAACAAAATACATACATTTGGAAAATTTCCAAGAAACAAGCCTACCTTAATTACAAAGGAAGAACTTAGTAAAAATTTTAAAATAATAGCTAATAACTAAGCACTTATAGTGTGCCATACTCTGTGCTTAGTGTTTTACATAGATTATCTCATTTAAACCTGCGATGACATTTAGTGGTGGGGATGTCTATCATCCTTATTTTACAACTTTCCCGATCCTGCCTTTCAGTTGCTTAGACTTCTTACTTCCAGTAATTATTTATTCCACCCTCTTTCACTGCCCAAGGCCATAGTTATAACCTTGACCTTATTACTTATAGTGGCATCACTTAAAAAAGTTTAAATCCTAGTATCCTATTTTTTTTCTAACTACTACTTAAAATTCTCATAACTCCCCTGCTCTGATTCTCCAATTTCAATAGGCCTATTTTAAGGCAATACAGTGATTATCATGGTCCATGTAAGGTTAATATATAAATTCATGACTTATTTCATATTTTTATGTTAATGGGTTGGAAAATCCAATATCAGAACTGCATAAATTCATTTCAAATCAATCTATACAGTTGAAATTATAGCAAAATTATCAGATAGTTCCTTTACTTTTTTTTGGACGAATTGAATGCAAACTTTAAAACTTTTGTGAAAGCATGGAAGCTCCAAGATAGCCAAAACAGCTTAAAGAAAGTGACCAGGATTATAGGACTGGGTCTACAATGTCAAAAATAATTACAAACACAGGGTAATCAATAATAGGTGATATTAGCAAAGGACAAAGATATTAATGGAACAGAAAGGAAGCTGCACAACCCACCCAAGTATGAACATCTGATTTTTAGCATGAGTAATTCTGAAAACAGTGAAGGAAATAGTCTTTTAAATTAGTGCAACATAAATTAATTAGAGCACAAAATTAAATGAAACCATATCCCACTTAATACAACCCTCAACACACATACAGCCAATCAATTCTAGATGAATCATAAATGTAAATGTGAAAAATGCAGAAGTTCCAAAATATTATATACTAAATTCCTAACATAGTCATTAGGAGGCTGAGAATAGACAGTGTTTTCTTAAAACACACACACAAACACACACTCACACATACCCACACAGAAATAGGCAAAAAGAGAAAGATGATAAATGGACTATATTAAAAATGAAATTTCTTGCTCACCAAAGGACAATACTTAGAAAAAAAGATAACCTGTATATCTGGAAAAGATATGTGCAACACATATAATCAATAAAATCTCCTTCTCACACCATATTGAAAATTCTTAAGTGGTAGGAAAAAGGAAAACAACAGTAAAATGGGTAATACTTAAAAAATAAATTTTCCAAATGCTTAATCTTACAGTAATCAGGGAAATAGATATGGCCCCAAAATCACAACATCCAGTGGTGTAATAATAGCAACTATCAACCAGGATGTGAATGAATAGGAATTTTTATAATTTTCTGGTAGGATTGTAAACTGTCAAATCACTTTGGAAAACAATTGGCCAAAACTGGTAGATCTAGAAAATAGACACAGGATGTCACAACCTCCTTGCCTTGATGTAAACTCCTTAGAAATCCTTATTATTCACTGGGATGCCTGTACTGGAATGTTCATAGTACAGAGCTCAAAACTACAAACTACTCAAGCATCCAGCAACAGTAAAACAGATAAAATATCGTCTCTTCATATTATATGGAATAGTAACCAACAGTGCAACTACAAATATACACAAAAACATTTATGAATCTCAAGGGCATAATGTTAAAGGAAAGAAGCTGACCCTGTAGGATAAATGTTGAACGATTTCGTTTATATAAAATCCCAAAACAGCAAAGTTAACAGCCTTTCTTTACTGCTATATATTAGGGAAACCATATTTTAAAGTAAAGAAAAGCACCAAATACTGTAATGTTCAGGCCAGTGTCTAGTGCAACAATTAAGGAGGGGGCTGTGGTCAGGAAGGCCTGTGTGAGATGCTTCTGGGAGCTGACATGTGCCAAGTCTAGATCTGAGTGGGCTACAGGGCACTTGTTAAGTTTTTTAAAGATATTTATGTCTTGTCTTTGAACCCAGAGGAGGTAAAAGAAATTTGGATTGATCAGGGTGCCATCTGGATACAGATGACATTTTAAAAGGACTTATTTGAAAGTGACGCAGCATTTGTAGATATGTGAACAGGGTTAAGAGAACAGCAGGGTGAGCGAAGCACCAAGAGACTTGTAGCCTTACCCAGTCAAACAGCTCCTAGGACTTTCAGGCAAGGGACGGAGTGAACGCTTCAGTTGAATCCAATTGAAAGCCGAAGCAGAGGAAGAGGGGTCGCTCATAGAAGCCAGAATTCATATATAGCCTCTATTAAAATCACAGTGAAGCAGAAAGGTGGCATGGGACAAAGAGTGGGGGGCTAAATAGACCGAGCAGCCCCGCCCAGCACACGCATACACTCTGATTTCATTCCACTGCCTTCCATGGTCAAACCCAACTGAAAACCAGAAGTTGTGAGTGACAGATGCAGTCTGACCAGGCTGCTCTGTGGAACTCAAAGCAGGTCAGCAAGATGCAGAGAGATCTTGTAGGTAGAATGAGAGCCAAGCGTAGAAAGGAGATGTGGTTTAGATCAGAAAATACACTTCTCCTGAGGCAAGAATCACAGAAATACATGGAGGAGAATACAGAGACTATTTTGGTAGAAAGGAAGCATAGTTGAGTGAGCTCTCATCTAATGATTTTAATCTTGATGAGTCAATTCTTATCTGATGACCTTACTTTTAAGGGTTCCTCAGTTTGCAGGAGAGAAAAAGAGGTAGATGAAGCTATCTGAGATTAGAGATTTAAAAATGGTTTTGTAGAAAGGTCTGGGTAAAAGAACTGCTGTGTTGCACTAAAGACAATTGAATTTTTCATATTATGGCAGTTTCTCTATTACAGTATTTAAGGAAATACTAGTGAAAGTCACTTGCAACGAAGTGAAAATAAGGTTTCTTTACTTGACTGCTTGTGGGGCATAAAAGGGCTTTAAGGGCATGAATTTTGTCTGCTTGTATGAATTTACATACACATACACATACATACACACATACACACACACATACACCCACATGAACACAATGTATTACATAAATTGACATTTGAAATTTTCCTGATTAGATTTGGAATTTATTGTCTTCATGTGAGTAACTGAACACAAAAACAAATACAAACTTAATACAAAAATACATACATAATTTAACTATGTAATTTTGGTAAAACAGTACTACATATCCTTTAAGCTTGAATTTGGCAAGTATTTATTTTGTGGAGATAAGACTAAGATAGTTTCTTCAGTTGTTTTTATGAAAACAAGAAATGTATATGCTAAAACATGTCAGTGAATTAAGGAATACATAATTAACATGTGCATATGTATGTTTCCTTTCTTTACCTGTTACTGGGTTCTGGGGTGCTGGAATGTCCTCCTGGCGGTGGTTTCTAAGTTCTTTCTGGTCTGAGCAAAGAATTGGTCAAGACAAGCACAAACAATGGCAGTTTCATTAAATGTAGGAAAAGAAACAGGCTCTGAAGAGTGAGTTTGGGCCAAATAAAAGTAGAGAAAGAAGTACACCCCACATCATGAGGGTGGGCCACTGTGTGAGAGAGAACATGGTGGCAAAAGTCAATGTGGACTAACTTTTTGTATCACCTGCTCCTCAGGGTGATGTCAGGTCCAGGCCAGCTGATGGAAAGTGTGCTGGAGGTCTTGGAAGTCCATGCGCAGGGCTTTGGGAACTGTTCCCTGCATGTGTTCTGGGATCCTGTTGTGCCTCCTTTCCCAGCCAGTTTTAGTCACCCTATCTTTGTGCCCCATACCCAGTAACAGGTGTTCATACCTAGTGTTAAAGACATCTGTATTCTGGGGCTGGGGATTTAGTTCAGTGATTAGAGTGCTTGCCTTGCAAGCACAAGGCCCTGAGTTTGATCCCGGCACCACAAAAAAAAAAAAAAAAAATCTGTATTCTGATTTTAAAAATAAATATGATGCCAATTTAAAGCAAAAATATATTTACCCACTAGCCACAAGGTTTAATAAAAGACTGCTGACCTGTTATTGGGAAATGTTTAGATCTTTTAAAAGACAAATGATTTAGAAAAGACGTTAGCAATGATAGCTTGTAAAATAAGAGTGATAACTTCCTAAAGTATCAACCCATGTATACCTGAGTTGTGCCTAGCCAGGTTTCCATCAAGTCACAACAAAAACATCAAGTCAAATTAAGCCAGCCATTTTTAGTCAGAAGCTATAGGTGAGTGATAATATTTTCACAGTTGAGATATAATGATACAAAGAATAAGACCCATAGTTGAAATGGACATTGGCCACCTAGTATTATTAAATCTCTACCTAAGGAATATCCTTCCAGACAAATTCAGAAGAGCGTGTAGTTCTGAGCACTATATACTTCATGCAAATCAGGATATGATATAACATTAAAAAGAGGAAGTGATCGAAGGCTATATTCTTTATATTTCCTTATAAGGAGATTGTCTAGAAAAGGTTCAGCTCATTATGTCCTGCTTTACTGACAACTGTGTGCGAGCTGTGGCGCCAATGACGATGACAGCAGAAGAGGCAGGAAGAAACTACAGATACATCCTACTTCACAACCTGTGTTTGTTCAGAAGCGATTCATTGTCTTTAGTGGTGACGTGGGCAGAGCCACAGCTCTTCGTGCATCATTCAGTTATTATTATCTGCCAATGAAAGAGTAGTAGATCATACGGGTTGTTAGAAATTTCTATCAGGAGTCTTGATGTGAAAAAACAGCTTGATGTCCTTGGGAAGACATCCAAGAACTTTTGCATTAAGGAAAAATGTAGAAAAAGAATATTTTTCTAAATTACCAGGGAAGGGTGAGACTGGAAGGAGACGAAAATAACATAGTTGGATTATAAAGCTATGTTTTAAATCAGTTTCTGGAATATGGGAAAATCATTTGAAAATCAGAAGTATTCGTACCTACTCTGCTGCTAATACTGCACAGTGAGATGCTTTGTCAAGAATGTTTTGCTACTGAAGTGCAAAAATGTTGGAATTCATTTCCAAGTAGTGTGTGTTCAATGGAGTTCCCTGCTCAACACCTTTATCTACAAGACTGAGTAATGGGTACATGGGGTCTGGGGGTAGGTAAGAGAGTGTTGTTTGGCAATATTTTTGACAATGAAAATTGTTTAGACAACATTAAAATGTTGCTGCCCCATTGACTGATCTTAGGCAAGTTATTTTACCAATCTGGGTCTTGGATTTCTCATCCAAAAATTGAAGTAGCTGAGTTACATTATCTGTATGTTATCGCATATAACAGACACTGAAACAGTTAACTATTTTAAGGTAGACAAAGTCTAACTGGATTCTGTGTATGATTCTAAAGTCCACATTTTGCACCATGGGTAAATGTCTTTTCTGTCATAAGATGTTTATTATTAAAATTATTAGAATTATAACTATGAGTAGTGTTATTAGTCACTATGAAAACCATACCAGACTAGAGCTTTAACCCTCTACAATAAACCTATAACTAATGACCTAACATAAAATAAGACTCAAGCCTATAACCTCACTGTAGTTTATCCAGGTTAGCATATTGTATCAGTGTTTCTGTGAATGAATCAATCTACACATATATAATACACCATAAAAATTGGGGGAAACTAAAATAGTTTTCATTCATCAATGTTGAAGCCTTAAAACTTTTGTCACATGGATTTTTATCTTATTAGTGTTTATTTTTATTTATCTTTAAAATCATAGTAGGTACACACATCATAAAGTATAATATTTTACAGTATACAACTATGACCATTACTTAGTTCCAGAACTTTTTCGTGACCACAAATGGAACCCTGTATCCATTAAGCGCTCACTCCCTGCTCACGTCTCCTCCAGTCCCTGTCAACATTAATCTGCTTTCTGTCTCAAAGGATTTGCCCATTATGGATATTGCCACTAAGCCATATAATGTGCAGCCATATTACGTCTGACTTCTTTCACTTAGCATGTTTCCGAGACTCTTCCATATTATAGCAGACATCAGTACTGCATTCAGTTTTATTCCTGAATAATTTTCCATTGTAGGTACGTTACAAGGAGGTAACTCCCAACCTGTTAGGTGTGCTGAGTTCATGTCTCAGGACACAGAACAATGGATTCAAGGACAAAGGAGGCTAAGAGTAGGAAAAGTTTTATTAAGAGAAAGCCTCTGAGAGGCAGGAGGGGTCCTGAAAGCAGGCTGCTGCTGGGCTCTTTCTTTAGGGGGTTTTATAGAATAAAATCACATCACAGGTTACCTCATCTCTGTTCTGATTCTGTCTTGGGCCTGGTCCTTTCCTACTTTCTAACTGCCTGTGAGTTGCCACTTTCTGACAGCCTATCAATTGGGACTTCATTTAACTATCTGCTATAGGTTATATATGACATTTTATCTACCCTTTAGTTGATGGTCTTTGGATTTCTCTTTTCTTTTAACTATCACTAATAATGCTGCTATGAATATCCCGGTGCAGGTTTTTGTTCGAACATCTGTCTTTACTTATTTTGAGTAAATACCTAGAAGTAGAATTATGGAGTCATATGGCAATTGTGTATTTACTGGGTACTGACAAATTGTCACCAACAGTGGTGGCACTACTTTATGTTCACCCTGTGTGTTTTTAAATATGCTGTAGTTCTCAAACCTCTCCCATGAGGTAGGTAGAATTATTACACTAATAGGATGGCTGAGTTTGAGAGGTTAGGTAACTTCCTAAAGTCAACACCTTTAATTTGTTCATTCCCAGCCTAAATTTAGAGCTCATCAACCATACAGGTTGAGTCCACAAAAACAGATGAGAAAAATGTCTCTGACACACGTGCTTTTCCCTGTGCTACAAAAAAGTCACACAGTGTCACACTGGGATTTATTTTGGTGTCAACCAAGTCAACTATTCTAAACCATATTTACTATTTTCTCCGAAGATGAATTATTTCCTGTTCACCAAATTTAGCAAAGTTTACAGTTGTTTAGATTATAGTTCATACCTCCAGCCATCTATTTATTTGAAACAGACACTAATTTAACAAACTTGAGGTATGATAACTGAATATTCATTATGAAACATTCATACAATTCCACACATTTTGTTCTAAAAATTTTACCTAATTTGCAAAACAAGATGGTATTTGTGATCTGTTTTTTTGTTTATGGGAAAAGAGAACCTAATGATTTCAGGAGCAAGGAAATATCACTGAGACTAAAATGCAGACATCAAGAAGAATATTGTTTTGGATGCTCCAGGCATCAAAGTCACACTGTTTTATTAAAGATAAAAGTTCCTTCAGGCCACAGTGCACAGTACTCTGCGTTTTTCCTTAAGGAACTCCAGAAGTCCCTGAGTATCAATCATGGACACTGCTTTTATGTGCCCCTTTATATACTAACTTCAAACATCCTTAGGAATATTAAATTGTCTTAGCTTGACGGCAAGTGTCATGGAGCTCGTGAAAACACATTTAATCTTGTTGAGAAGCATTTGAAGATTGTCCTACTTCCTGTATAACACATAAAGTTCGCAATTATAGAAAGTCAGGGGAATGTGATCACATTTATACAATTATCATTAGGACCCTGGATATTCCTAAGAGGAATAACATACAAAGATTTTCTTCAAGTCAGATATTAAAGGATGGTTTTACTAAAGTGAAGGAAAGGAGTACAGATATTATTACTAAAAATATATATATATACTTATATTTTCAAATATTCAAATAGGCAACAAATGATATCAGCTGATTGTCCAGAAAGCTATTACAATAGGCACTTTAAAAATGACTAGGCGCTGTGTTAGACCTTCTAGGTACAATGTCTCATTCCATATGCACATACAGAGACATTATGAAATGTGAATGTGAATATAGATATATGTATGCACGCATCTATTTCATAGTGATATTCTGAATTAAAAAAAAGATTTTAATGTTGAAAATATGTAATTTAAGTATTTTGTTTTGTATATAAGCAAATGGAAATGTGGTCTCTCTCTAGTTATATGTAAGTTTCATTTATTACTGAATTTTCACAAAACGATGATTTAAACTTATTTTAGAGGAAAATTGGCTTCTTCAACAGTTTTAGACAGTGCTTTGAAAAAGTGGCAAGGTTCAACCTGAAGATGGAATAGTTATCATGCTTGATGCTGCATCATGCTTATAAGACTTATCCAAAAGTATCATTTGGCATTGTGAAACACTTGATGTAATTGCAAAATAAATAAATAAATAAATAAATAAATAAATAAATAAATAAATAGCCAAGGGTAAGGTATAATCGCTGAATTTCACTTAACGAAACAGGCACTACACTAGTTTGGTGGCCTTGTGAATGTGCTATTCCCACTGGTCTCCACGAGGAGTCTTTTCCTACCAAGTCCACACAACCCAGCCCATTGTTAGCCAAATTTAGAGAGAAATTAGTCTCATCCTATAAACAGAGTCTTCTCTTCACTGCAATTCAATTTGTGTTGAAGTGCTTTCACGCACTTCCTCTTTTACTCTGTGTGATTCATTGAACGTTATATGGGCTTGTGTACTACGGAGAATGAAAAGGTTACTTGTAAAACTGGCTTTAGAAAAATCCAGGTGAGGACCGGTAATGAAAAGACTTAATTACATTTCTCAGGAATCTTCCTCCCACCAGGATCACACAAGCAGGCACCTAGCACCAAAAATGAAATCTCTGTAGACATCACACCTACCAGTTGAGCTTACAGATGTCCCCAGAAATCCTAGCAGGTGGTGGGAAAACACTTTTGAATGAAGCACTAGTAACTTGCAACATGGTAGACATTGTTTCATATAGTTCCAGTGCTAAAATTTTCAACGCATCCAACAACTGACTGAGTTTCTTCAACACGGACATTCTGATTGTACCTTTTTAAAAATTTAAGTATGTAAATTGTCATATGCTTTTGGGAAGAATCATACTCAATGGAAAAGATAAAGAAAATGTTTTGAATACTTCCAGTGCCATCTATTGGTTGTTAAATTTGTTGTCTCTGGGAAGCCAGGGCATAGCAATTATTATTGGGTAAAAAGGAGGAAGGACATCACATGCATTCCAGACAAAAATCACATTCAACTGGATGGCTGAAGAGTCATAGCTGCTGTTGTGTACCTCAGGATTCCTATATGTAATAGTCTACATTGATTAATTTCCCTGATAAAAGAAGGAATAGACAGAGATAGAACTATTTTTAGTTGTAAATTCTAAGCTAACGAAGATTGAGTAGATTGTATTTAATACCTACCATAGAATATTTTACTGATGTCACAAATGACTTTTCTTTATATAATGAATAATTCTCTAAAAGCCTTGTAGCTTTTACAAATGCAGTGTTAATCTTCTTTTGTCACCGTTAGCATAGAGAAAGCTATTTTGTGTCAAAAAATGGTTCAATTAATAGCATTTTTTCTTCATGCAAAGATAAAAAATGAACAGTGAAAAGATTATGAAGTACATTTTCAAAGATGTCTTTTCTGAAGCTCCCTTTTAGCACATGCGTTATAATTGTTGTTGAATTAGGTAATTTGAGCATTCATTTAAAGGATATGAAATTAATTAATTTCAGGTAAAATTTTTTTTTACTCTATTTTGCAAGTATAACTAATTGAATAATGAAATTTTAAGCCTAGGAGAAAGGAAGCAACCCTTTCAAATTTTGGCTTTCTCTCTTGCTTCTCATAAGGAGTACTTTCATATCTATATGATCTATAAATGATGTTCTCATTGAAAGAATGAGTGAATAAGGGAAAAAGAGAGATAAGGTGGAAAGGGAGGAAGAGGGAGAGGAGGAGGAAGGAAGGGAGAAACCTAGCCAGGGAAAGAAAGGAATATTTGGGACATATTTGTCAGTCATGATTTACTTGAAGATAATATAATTTTCTCATGATAAAATAAGTTATTAAAATTTCTCCCTTTGTCATCTCCAATCCACCTCACTGTAGGCTTATATATATATATCTGTATATCATTTTGTTCATTATACTTTTACTTAATACTTCACTGTAGTATATTTTCCACTTAAGTTTCTGCCACATTAATAAATTATAGACTGCTTATTACTGGTTTATAAGCAATGTGTTTTTATAAGGTTTTCAGTGAGGTCAAATATGCTTTTGAAGTCAAACATAAAATAAATTTTGTTTGTAATTTTACAAAATATGAGCTATTGTCAGTTTTCTTAGTCTATTTTTCTAGTGTGTGTTTTTTTATGCTGGATATTTTAGTTTTACTAAAATAACAAAAGTCCTTCGAGCAGCTGAAGGATTTCATGGGTGATATGCTTTCCATAGATCCAAGTCTGTCCAGAAATGGAGCTGTATTTTCCAGCAGTTCTTCTATTCAAATACATCGTTTTCACATATGGAAGAGAGATAAAATAATACTTTCCCTTGTCAGTGACTCCAGTTTCCTTAGGAGGGTTAGCTAGGCACGGAATGCACAAAACTGACTACGAAAAGCAGAAAGATACTTGATTCTTGTATTAAGTTAGAAGTTCTGTGTCTGATTCTCTTTTTTTTATTTTACACTCATCTTGATGTTCAGAAAACATGTGCGTATGAAACTTATTTTATGCCTAAGAATAAATAAAACACTTAAAATCTCAAAAAAACCCATAATTTTCTCTTGTATAGGAAAGAGAAAAGGTCTTTCTTATATCTTATCTTAAAATATGTTTTGTTTTTCTGTAATGCTTTATTAAACATAGTTGATATCGCCCTCAGAGGTGGTCATTCTTCAGAGAAATGGCTTTCCTGCCTGGTAAGGTCATGTCATCCCCAACAATGATCCTTAGGCTCTGAGATGATTTAGCAATATCCAGGTACTTGCCAGCATTTGAACCACTAATAATTAATACAGCTTAGAATATAATGGGAAGTCTCTTCAATGAATTGCTATGTAAGGAACTGTGTAAGCTAGGATCAACTTAGATTAGAAAACTGAGGGAGAATCTAGTAGAAATACTTTTTTACACAAATGAGAAAAAGATACATGTGCACAGGTAAATGCCACATCACTTCCACAGTGAGTAACACACATCTACTCCGTATTTTACATCATTAGCTCCATACTTTCCCGCTAAGCAGAAATCCTATTGAAGACTGAGCCCAGTATTTCCCACAGGAAACCATGACGAATTGTAGTCATTGTCATCATGTGAGTTTCAAACTTATAATTTGGTTTTTTTTTTTTTTTTTAAGAGTACCATGTTCTGTTATAGGGAGAAAAAAGAATGGGAAGCACGCACACAGTTGGATTCCACCTTGCCTGAAGCTTTCAATTCAGTTCTGTGATTCTCACCTGAGAAAGCCGCAGATTCACTAGCAATATGGCCCATACCGGAGCCCGATGAGTTAGGCAGGAAGGACCACAGTTAACATTTGACATCTAACCAGCACCTCACACAATCTGCAGAAATGAACTCACTGAATGAACGAGGGTCCTGGGTGGGAAGCCCCTGCCAAGTGGTACTTTTCCTCTTGATGCCTTCTAGGGGCACCACTGTGGCGCTTTTACCCACAACACTAAGAATATTTCTTCGCAACTTTGAGAGAACCTCTGGAAGATTTCCTCTTTGCCAACATTCGTATTTCAAGATCTCACTCCAGTGAACACCATATGAAAATTTACTTAGAAGATGGGTCATGAAAAATTTAAAAACTTTATTTTCGAAAAGGCTTAAGTACGGCACCAAGAATCAACAGATGGGATCGTATCAAAGAAACACAGCAAAGAAACAACCAACAGAGTGCAAAGACAACCTACAGAATGGGAAAAGTTTTCTAGCTGTTTTTCAGATAGACTATTAATATCTGGAATATATAAAGAACTAAAAAATTAGACTCTGTTTCAGTTACTTTCTTAGAGTCAATGGTTTTCAAGAGAGCAGATTTGATACAGGACATTTACAAATTACAACATTCACACACAAAGGCCAAATGCAGAAAGAGGGCCGAATGTCTATCTATGCACCGGAGACCCGAAAGATCCAATCAAGGGCAGGAGCCCACAGCACTGTCCTATGTGAGTCTGTGTCTGCACTAAAAGGCTGAAGACATCTGTACTGGAACCAGGATATGACACTCACAGTGGAGATGAAGACCAGAGCTCTCCCGAAGCGAACGGCAGCCATCTCCGCAGACAACAAGGCCTCCCTCTTCCAACACCTCCTGCGAAGAGAACAGCTGAGCTCATTCAGGGAAATCAGCACAGCTTCTCCTGGGAAACAGCCGCCTGCTATTTTCTGCTCTCTGCAACAACCCTCAGGTGGCTCCTCTATGCTCAAAACCACACCAACTCAGTCCAGCTGGGAGTTCCTGCTCAAATTAACCACAATAAGTCCATCCACCACACTGAGCGTTAAACTTATGTTGTAGTTCAGCTAATCTAATTATGAGGGCCTGTTTTCGGGTTTCTGCCATCAGCCCCGTGGCTAAAAGATGTATTTTCTTTCACGGCACACTTGGAAACTTTTGAATTTCTTATGTGGGTCTGCAGTTGGGAATTTGAA
Organism: Hystrix cristata; assembly: GCA_004026905.1. Lineage (NCBI taxonomy): Eukaryota > Metazoa > Chordata > Mammalia > Rodentia > Hystricidae > Hystrix > Hystrix cristata. Next base: position 36,471 of record PVJO010009817.1, read on the forward strand.
TTTTTGAGCTCCTTATTTTCCTTCACTAGTTTGTCCAGAGATGCTAAAACCGACCAGCCAGCATCATTATATTTCCGACTCTGCCAAAAATATTCAAAGCTTTCATGTATGGAGTCACTGAATTCCTGACATCTCATAAGTGGTGAAGTAGGATAATCAAGTGGATGTCCACTGTGTATTAATTGAAACACTTCACACCAAGGACTACCAGTATTCTGCACAGCATTAGGAGGAAAGACCGTGGCATATTTAGGTCTCATCAAAGTAAAGAGCCAACTCCAGGAAGCCCTAAAGCCCTTAGAGAATTTCATCTTTACAATTATGTTTCTCTAGAGCTGCTCCCAGTACCAAAATCTGCATCAGCCAGTATTTACTAGAGAAACAGATATAATAGAAGATACATATAAGATTTTACAGATTGGTTTACAAAGGCTGCCTACGAAGTCAGAAGTGGAAGGGTGCAGAGGGTCTGTCTGCACACTGGAGATCTGGAGGGTCCAGTCAAAGGTCTGGAGCTCACTGCAGCGTCCCATACAAGCCCGTATGCAAAGGCTGATGGGCCTGCGATGGAAGCTGAAAAGTCTGCACTAAAAGCCAGGAGATTACATCCATAGTGAAGGTGGAGCTCCTCCAAAGAAACTAAAGTGGATTCATCCTTCTTCACTTCCCCTTTACACCGCCCAGGCGATGAGCCGCCCTCGGGTGAGTCTTCTACACCCAGAGTGTGCAGTTGCTGAGCCAATTTACTTAAGTTTCTCTTACAAGTTGACACAATCGATCAACCATCACAGACTCCCCCAAATAAAAGACCCTGTCAAAAAAGGGGAAAGCAAAATGAATAGACACTTCACAGAAGACGTACGAATGGCCGATAGATACAGGAAGATATGTTCAGCATCTTTAAGTTTAGATGCAAATAGATACAGGAAAATATGTTCAGCATCTTTAAGTTTAGATGCACATCAAAAAGAATTAAGATGCATTACACACGTGCATCAGCCCCACATAATGAATGTAATCACTGTGTACTGCAAACTTGTATTAATAAATATTAAAATAAAAAATCAATGCTGAGATTCCACCCTACTCCAGCAAGAATAGCTCTTTCTAATATGAGAGAACCAAAATGTAAATAATTTAAAGAGCAAGACAAAAAAGACAATAAACAGAGAGACTCTGGGATGGGAAGCAGCTCTGGAAAGGGAAGAGAGGAGAGCAGGGTTGATGTAGAGGCAGTAATTATAGTCAGGATGCAATATGTGTATGTGTCAACCCTTGAAGCTCAATGTAAACACTGTGTATTATAAACATGCACTAATAAAAAATTTAAGAAAAATACTTTAAGGAATACAGCATCAAAAATAAATAAAAATAAAAAGCTCTAAGTAGTAAAATGGAAGAGCAAGAATTCAGAGAAAGAGGGGGAAGATGAACAAACAGGAATTCAGAGAGAGAAAAACATTTCAGAAATTCATAATCAGAAAGTGAGAGTGTAAGGGGAAAAAATAATATAGCCAAAGTCACAAGATAGCCAGAATGCAGGAGGAAAGGGAAAGAGAGAAGATGCAGAAAAGAGAGGGCTGGGAGGGTAGGAAGGGAAGAAGCTGGGCTGCGCATTCGCATTCGGAAGACCACAGGAGCAGAGAGACAGGGTGGCACGCTCTCCGCCTGCCATCCTTGCCCTCATTCCAGGCCTGGTTTTAAGAATGCGCTGGACTTTGGTTAGTCTGATGTGTCTCCCCTAAAATTCAGGTGCCAACATCTGAGGCAGTGTTGGCAGGTGGAGTATTTAAGAAGTGCTTTGGCCAGGAAGGCACTTTTCTTGGCAATGGGATTAGGGGCTTTTTTATAAAGGGGTTTGATGGATGGGATTTTTTGCTCACCCTTCTACCCTTCACTATGGATGCAACAGGCAGCACCTCACTTCAACAGACCCCAGATACAGTACCTAGATCTTAGATTTCCCAGTGTCAAGAACTGCAAAAAATAAATTCTCATCGTTTCTAAATTATCCATTGTGGGATATTTTGTTACAACACCACAAAACAGACTCAGACAAATCTTATTTATTAAAACAAAAAAAAGGCAACAGCTAAGGTATTTCGAATGTTGTGGAGAGTATTGAAATTAGCTTAATTCTATTTCAATTACTACTGAAATGTAGTGCATTTATGACAAAAAGGTTCTTAAATATCTTGTTTTTCCAAGGGATTTAAATAAGTTACCCTTTCCATAGTTTATGTCAATTTTATCTATTCCTCATCCTTGTAGTACTCACTGTATGTGGTTGAATTAAGCATTTCATCTACCACTAATAATAATCAACTGAAAATCACTACCAAAAGAAAATCCAAAAATTTGAACAAGAAACTCTTTCGGAAGTGAAATTTCTAGTAGACTATTTTCTCTGCTTTTTCATTATCTTATCGTTTAGAATTTTTTCAGTACCATTTAGAATTTGCAATGAGTTTTGCAGTTCTTTCCAAGTTAATTTCCACAACAATGCTGGGAAGAAAGGAGGCATTACAGACTGTGTGATTACAACTTGGTGCTGAGTATTTTAAACCACAGATTATGCACAATAGTTTCAAATTGATGATATTAAAAGATAAGGTAATTAATTCAAATTCATGAGTTAAACTCTCACCTAAGGATTATATTGTCGGTTTGAGATTGTATTGTTATGAACGGCAAGTGAATTTTAGGAGGAGGAATCTCAAGATATGAAGAGGGAATTAACCAGAACCTAGCACGTTAGCACAGTAAGATTTTCTTGAGCTTAACTTTAGCTTTGAGATGATGAGGCAAGTTTATAAAATATCCTTAAAGGTAAGCATAACATATGTTTCACCTGATAAAATTATGATTCATAATGGGAAAGGAGAATATGAGGAAGAAGAAAAATAGAGGAGGAGAAAGAGAGAGGAAAATAAATAGCAGAGGAGGAAGAAGCAGAGTAAAGAGAAGGATTACTTTTAGACTACAGAGTATTTTCAAGGTAGGTTACCTTGGGATGGGGATGCAGCTCAGTGGCAGAGCAGTTACTCAGCAAGCTCAAGGACCTGTGTTTGATCCCCAGCATGAAAGAAAAAAAAAAGAGAGAAAGAAAGAAAGAAAAAAGGAAAATACTATTTTTGTTTTACAGATAAGGAAACTGAGGCTCAATTTTTAAAGAAATTAACTGAGGTCACATTAACGTAGTTGAGAACAACACACATTCGGTACTGTTGCATATTATTCTCAACACCTCTCGAGAAACTTCGTGTGTGTGTGTGTGTTTGCTAAATCACTTCAGCATCAATGAGTAATCATTTTGCCATATGTTCCCCAAACTGAAATGAAAATAATGCCTATTTCCAACAGCTCATGCTTTATAACCATTTTGTAACATTTAGAAAGTTTAACTAGAAACCGTTTCTCTTGGGCTATACTGAAATGATTTACGATAATGTTCTTAGTAAAAAGATGCATCGTTATTGTGATTAATCTCGTCTGGTGACGGCACCATGGCATAACTAAATCGGCATGCTAGAGAGGAACAAAATCAGTAACTCCATTTAGCAAATCTGGTGATGAGGCTTGTTCAAGTATTGCAAAATTCATATTAAATTACCTCCATATGGCATTAAACATTGTTCATTGCCTGCTGAAGACCTCTGTCTAAGAAAATAAGTGATTTTCTAATCCTATCACATACATGTGTTTGGAATTCTCAAGTATTTGATATAAAATTGGCATTCAAGGCTAAAAATACTCTCATCGGTGGTGTTACAGAAGCCGTTCTTTCTCCATGATTTTTAGGACAGCAGTTATTTTCCTATTGGGAAACCATATTATCTGGTAAACATCATCTCACAGTATTCTCCATAACTCCTGGCCCCATTCCATAGCTGGGAAGGTGTCGCTGAACTTGGTTCTATTTGCATTATTAACCTATTATATACTAGAAAGAATGCAAAGCATCTTATTATAAAGAAAGCAGTATAGTATATGCAAAGGCTGGCAGATCTTCATATTCCGCTTTTCCCTACCACTTTACCTCCACTGTTAGGTACTGGTATTTTCGTGACTTGCTTCATGATAACAAACTAAGACCTGCCTCCCTAAATCATATATAATGGACAAAAGCAATTTTCCAGAAATATCCATACAATTTGTTTTCTCTTCTGCTCTTTTAGAGGCTTCCTCAAACGTATATCCATGATCAAACAGCACATCCGTGAGCTGAAATAAAATTTGATAAGAGTAACAAGACAACAGATACAAAACATGATCTCATGACCTGCATAGCCATGGAATTAAACCAGCCTGACTCTAGTTTTATTTCTGAAACACGGTATTTGCTCAGTTCAACTGAAACATGCATACCTGGAAAACATTTTCTAATTTTCTAATAAAAATATAGTCTTAAAAAAACTCTTGAAATATAGAGATGTAAAAACACATGCACTTCCAAGGAGATTTGAGGAAGACTAAAAATAAAGTTTATTTTGGAATAAATAAAAAGTTTTTAGCATGAACTATTTCTAGGTAAATGAAGTTATACAGATTTATAAAAGAAGATCGGTGACAGGGTAAATTTAAACAATGTGAAAATATCACTTTATATTATATGAAGTGATTTCTTCCCTTTTTTAAGAAGTTGTTTCCCAAATGTCTTCTACTATGAGCTGGCCTTTTATGGAGCACCTATTATTTTCTAGTTGAAGTGGCAAACTGTTTTTTTGATGAGTATGTATCTTGAGGCCACTTTGCTGACACTTTGTTTGATAGACCGTCCACTCTCTCTCAAGGAAAACTAACACAACTGGGGATTGGACTTACTTTAAAAAATATGAGGACATCCTTATTTCAAATGACAGTTGAGTAATGGAAAATGATACAGTAAAAACTGCTAGTTCCATCTTCATTTAGTACCATTATGACTGTCTACAGCCTATTTGAGTTTTACATTTATCTAGCTGGAAAATGGACCAGAGTAACATCATGAATAAGATTTCAGCCTTATAGATTTCCCTTCAACATGCTGCATAAGTATGGACCCAGTACTGAATTTTTCTAAGCCTCAGCAATTTCGTCTAGAAAATGAGAATAATCAAAGTATGAACTTCATAAGGTCGCTTTGAAAATTACATAAAATAAGGCCTTTGTAGAATTAACATGCTTGGCACATCTTAAGTACTTCTTAGATATTAAATATTGTTACACTTTGGATCTTAAATACTCTTCAAAGTCTTGTATGTCAAAGGATTGGTCTCCAGCTGATAGTGCTAGGAGAAGCAGGTAGAACCCCACAGAGGTGGTGCTAGTGGAGAGAGGTTGGGTCACCCGGAGTGGATCTTGGGAGAGGATGTTGGTACTCTAGCCCCTTCTCTGTCTCTGTTTCTGGCTGCCACAAAGTGAGCAGTTTCCTCAGCCATATGCTAATTTTCACATTACTAACCAGATCGCTGGAAGAAAAGATTCTAAATGTTATTAAAATTGAAAATAAGGATGAAAATTTAAAAAAACAGACTCTTGGAAAATACTAAAATCAGGGAATAACTCCTTAACTGGTTCATTCATGAGGAATGAACACATTTTTTTGCTTACTGTGGCCTTAGGAATGAAATGAAAATATAAGAGTTGAAAGGAAACACTAGCATAATTCAACATCCAATGCTTGGATTCTGTTCTAAAAGAGATGTGCTAAACAAAGACGTGCTGCACTAGAAACACATCAAAATTAATGACTTAAACATATGTGGATGCTTCAAATGTATATTTTTAAAACTTCCTGTTTTTTTCCAATATGCGGAAGTTATTCATCTGAAAACCAGAATTGAGGAGAATCTCAGTAGTTCTAGTCCATCCATATTTCATTAAACTTTCTTGATGAGAGGGTTTTAACTATTCAGTGATGTTAAGGATGCCTGCACTGAGGCACTTCTGCTTTTCTACTTTGCAGCATTGTAAAATTCAGACAAAATCACAGGGAAAGACGATAACCTTGTATGACTCCTTTTATTCTCGGGCCATGCAGTAGCCATTCTTTGAAAAATATTATCTTCCAAATGCAAGGCACTTAATTAGGTACTAGAAATAGAAAATCTAACAATGTTTTAGCACTGAAAGACTTGGAAATAAATCTTAGTCTAATTCCACATCTAGTGCTTGAATTCTTTTAAAAGACATATGTTCAATAAAGACAAGCTCCTGCAAATGTTTTTGGGGCAAAAATAAAGCAGATAATTTCAGTAATTATAATAAATTACATAACTGAGATATGAACAAAGGTTTATGGTCAGGAAAATGGATGACAGACTATGTCGGAATTAAAGGACTAGGGAAGGCGTCTCATAGAAATAATATTTGAGTTAAATTTAGAGGTGTTGGACAATGAGTTCAGGCATGAATTAGTTGAAGCCAAAGAGGGGGGGAACAAACCTTGTAAGAAGTAGCTGTGTGAATTACAGAAATATAACAGAAGTGAGGGACTTGATGGTTGTCAGTTATAGCCTTACAGAAATCCACAGTTTGAAGATCTCTACTGGGCAACTAGACTGACCTTAGGGGGAAAAAAAGGAAAACTTGAAAAATTAGAAGAATTATAAGAATAATGTGGTTGCTTCTGTAGGCAAAGAAGCAAATTTCAAGAAGGAAACACGAGTAGCAGGAAATAAAATCTGCAGGAAAAATGGGTAGGACTAATACCAGAATATGTACACTTTTTGAAAACCGTAACATAAATAGTGTGACTGGATAATGGAGATATGTAACTAGCTAATAGTTGAGAAAAAAAATACAGGAAATGAAGATGTTAGCAGGGACTGCTCTTGGAAGAAGTGGCAAAGATCTACTTAACCAAACTCTAACTGAAGGCCATGTCTCCAGGATGCCCCCAGTTTGTATTAAATAAATGGGTGGGGGGCGAGGTGTACGAAATAATACTCTGTGTTTTCTCCCTGCACTTTAAGATACATGGCTCCTGTCTCTCCATCCCTTTGGGAGAATAGGATCCTAACTGTAAGAAGGTTTGGTGGAGGTCCTAGATAGTAGATAAAGAGAATTATAATAAATAAATTTATAAAAAGTAAAAAGAAAGAATAAGGTGCTATTTTAAGAGGACATATTTATTCTTGAAAAACATGTTTAGAAAATGCCAAAAACTTAATACTAAAAAGTCAAACATATTTTAGATACTGACATACATAATTTGAAAGTTAAGTTTAAAAATCAATGTTGTCTGTAAGACATCAAAATATCAAAAGTTAGAAATTAGTTTAGCTAAAATATGCATTACCTCAACCACAAACCTTCTCATAATTGCCAGGAGAAACCAAAAAATATCTAAATGAATAAGAAAAATACAACATTTTTATATTAGTAGAATCACTTATGTTAAAATGCCAGCTCTTTTCAGTATGATGTATATTCAGCATTATGTGTGTATAAACTGAAATTCCAGTGCAAAAATTTATATAGATATTAAAAGCACTAGCTCCAAGGAAATCTTGAGGAACAATATATTACTAGCTATAAAAATTATTGCAAAGTAAAGTAGCTAAAGTAACAAAATATTGACTCAAACTAAATACAACAATAGAGTAAGAATAAATTCCCATAACCGGACCAAACATACATGTTCACCTGATGTACATCCAGGGCACCAATATGATTAAGTGACATAGAGCTTATATTTTCAACAAATAGTTTTGGGATATTTATCACAACCCTTACTTCATGATGTATACAAAATTAGCTCAAATGACAGCATAGGCTTCCATGACAAGGAAGGACCACACAACTCCTAGCAGCTAGCATGTGAGAATATATTTATGACTCAGGAGTAGAAGATTTCTTATGGTATACATAGCACAAAATAAAAATTTGATATAAGTTGGACTTATTTAAAATAAGAACTTTTCAAAAAGACAAAACCGAGACCAGAAAAATGAAAGCTACAGACTGAGAAAAGATACATATTGGCAATGTATCTAATACAAATGTAATCCCAGAAAATAAAAAGAAAAATGGAAGAAAAACACTAACAATCCAGATTTTTTTTTTTTTTGTACCGGGAATCGAACTCAGGGCCTCATGCTTGCGAGGCAAATACTCTAAGCACTGAGTTAAATCCCCAGCCCAGCCCAGCAATCCAGATTTTAAATGAGCAAAAAGCTTGAATAATCACTTCACTAAAGAGGATTCTCATAGCCAAAAAGTATATAAAATATATAAAAGAACATTCAACACTGACAAACGCAAATTAAATACATACTGAAATACCAGTATATTACACCGGAGTGGCCAAAATCTAGAGTTGACAATATCAAGGGATGACAAGGATTAGTGTAACTTTCATATGGTGCTAATAAGGGTAAAAATGTTACCACACATTTAAAAAAACATTGTTTAGTTTTAGTCACTGAAGCTAAATATATGCATAACGCACAGTCCTTCAATTCTATTCTGAGGTGATTTCAGAAAGAAATGAGCACACATGCTCATCAAAAGACTGTATCAGAGTGTTCAGGACAATGCTGAGCCTTGTACTGGGTATGGCTCCCATCGATCCGCAGTATAATGGGTAAATAAATCTCGAGATACTCATACCAGGCAGTTATGCTGAGCTTTGACAAAGAATGGACCACCTCAACACAAAACAATTCATTTTCAGAAGATATAATGCTGAGCAAAAGAAGGTGGACACAAAAGCACGTATGCTATGACCCCATTTATATGAAATTACAAAGCAAGGAATCTACAGTGATAGAAGTTAGAGGAAAGAAAGAAGGAGAGAGAGAAGGAGAGAGAGAGAGCGGGAGAGGCAGAATGTGTATATAAATCGTGTGCTTTCTATATTGGTACATATATATAAAATATCAAATTACACAGTTATAATTAAATGGTACATTTTACTTTATGTCATCATATCCCAGCAGAAAGGAAAAAGAAAATAAAACAAAACAAGAGATGAGAGTAATGAGAACAGGGTTGTGGAGGTGGTTGAAGGGGATGGAATTCAGAGCAAGAGAAGGGGATTTGCATTAAAAAGCGGAATGCCACTTTCTCTGACAGATGAGGAAAGCAGATAAGACTGACTGTGAATATTAATACATTAATATTTGGGGAATTTTCTTTTAAATAAAAAAGAAGGGAACATGTAAGGAATTCCAGCTGTTCAATGAACGCCAAAGGCTTCAGGTGGTCACCAGCATCAGCATCTTCTTCTATGCACTGGTACTTGTTACAGTCTAAACACAGAAGTCGCATTATGCCACAAGGTCCTTATTAAGTCCTGCAGATTTTCCTTAGTTTTTGGCAGCTGTCCCACCATTTCTGCCCTCATTTCTATGTCTCTGAGACTTAACCCTAACCTAGAAAAGAATACCTACATAGAAACTCAAAAAAATGAGTTTGTAGTGTAAGGCCACCATGTTACAATGCCACATAGGTGGCTGAAGTTAACCTTGTGATCAGCGTTCATTTGATATTGTCGAGATATAATGTTTTATATTAAAATACTGAAATGATAACATCCTATATGCATTTGCTTGGAACTTATAGCACAAGAAATCTTTATTTCATCTGGAATTAACAACTATTTATTACATCAGGGACAAATGAAAGCATCAATTTATTTTCTCTTCAAATGGCAGACATTAGAAAAAAAAAAAAATACAAGAGTTTCCAAAATTGAGAAGTATTTTTCTCAGACTTAGAAGATGGGACAGCAGACCCGTCAGTTTCCAGTGTACATTAATTGTCTTAACAAATGTTCAGGGAAACCTCAGTGTTGAGAGGTACACAAGAGAAACTGCCTGAGCTTTTGAAAAAAGACGGATTGTCTCCTTTTCCAGAAAATGTGTTGCAGGATGTATTTATACATAAATCAGCCTTAAATACCCCTAGACGTTTCTAAGCTAATTCACAATGCTTCATTGAAAATCTAGAACCAGGAGGTGTAATAGTCTAAATAACCTACTTGTGGCTCGGATAGGAAATAATTCTTGCCTAGATTCAACAACATGGAGTTGTGATTTGACTCACAGCTACTCACCTAGATAAGGGTCATTTTCCGATTAGGAAGGAACAGATGGATAAAAGAGAGAAATATCTAAGGGAATTAGGATCAACACCCAGCGATATAGTTATGCAATTACCTGCTAACAGAGGTTGCAGTGGCATTAAAAAGCTCAAGTCTCTAAACAGTAAGAATTTTTTTTTTTTCTGGCCGTGATGATTATAGATTCTCTGACTTCTCTCATCAGTAAAACAAAGGTGCGAAACTCAACATGATTTGCCCCTACAAACTGATCCCAAATCTATATGAAACTAATAAGGAAGCTGTTTGTGAAAGCTCCTAGCAGAAGCGACGGGAAGTTTACCTATAATAAATCATGACTCAGAGGCTGGGAGACAATGGGGTGTTACTAAAGCCCTTCAAAAGACTTTATCAGATTGAAGCAACAGTGGCTGTCTGCTCTACCAGCTGCCAGGAAGTACATCTGCAGGAGAAAAAAAATTTACTGGAGAATAACTGGGTTTTATTTATCTGTATGAAATTTGAAACCCAGTCTCCAACAGTTCAGAAAAATAGAGCTTAATACTAAAACTGCCTCAGTACGTTTTTGTGCTAACAAACACCATGAGAGAAGTACTAGGTTAAAGGAGGAAGGATAAAGATTATGCTCAAAGGGAATGACCTGTGGGTTAAAAAAAATAATGAGGAGTGGCTGTACTAAGTCAGCAATAGTATTTGACAACAAAGAACCCTGTTCAAGGATGTCCTGGGCTTTGATCTTTACGATCACTCCTCATACCTTACAGCTCTCTACATATTACAAGACACTTCAAACACAACAACCACAACCCTCTCTCTGCCCCAAAAGTCTTACACCAGGAAACTGAGGATCAGATTAAAAAGAATACACAACTGTGAATACATATGCCATAATTCTGGAAAGATATTTTGAACTTTCTGCCAGTCTTATTCTCTTGCTCAAAGATGATTCAAATTTCTCTAACTTCCCCTAAAATGACATGAATTCTCGGTTATGAATAACATTGTTTTTCTTGGTTTTTTACATTTTAAAACACCTAATGCAGAGTTTTTCAACTTTGACACTATTGGCATTTTTGGTGGAATAAGTCTTTGTTCTGGGCAGTTGACCTATGCCCTGTACGACGTTTAGTAGCCCTCTGATTTTCTACTCAGTAGATGCCAGCAGCCACTGCTGCCTCTGGTTATATAAACTAAAAATATCTGCAAATGTTGCCAGCTGTCCCACTGGTAGCAAAATCACTCTCACTTGAGCATCATAGATCTAGATTTATTAGCGGTTGTGGAAGTTAATAAAGCGGATGTTTTGACTCAAATAAATTCTTATATGAAAAGAATACACATTAGGTAAAAACAACTTGGAAGAATTGTTGTTTAACAAATGTACTTTCCACCCACTGCACAGAATGTTGGTGATTCTTTTGGATGCTGCGTAACAAGTTCCAACGTTTATTGCACCTTTGAGCTGAATGACTCTTTTTGGTATATTTTGGAAGAATTTATTCTAACCTTTTTATTTTGGCATTTCTCTACACATTGGCGTTCATCCTCATACAAGGTCTTTCCAAAAGGTCATGTTTGAGTTTCTTTTTCTTGTTGCCCTTTCTTTTCTGTAGCTAAGAAGAACAACAAGTTTGCACTCACATCTGACTATGGTCACATTATACAGAACTCATGCTGAATCTTTTGATTCACATATTTTTTTTCTTTCCTTTCATGAAAACAGAACTAGTATTGGCATAGCTTCTTACAAACTAATCATAAAAGACAGATGTTCTTTCTTCAAATCAATATATATTGAGAAATAGCCTGAAAAAATTGCAAAATACTCTCAACTGGAAATAAAAATTCAGCAAAGAAAACTGAGAATACACACTAATTTGAAATATAGAGAGCTTTTTCAATCTTTGTATAGTATCTGAGCTTGAACAAAAACCAAAAAATCAACTTGACCTTAACAGAAATTTGGCAATACAGACTGAGATCATGTGGCAGGACAGAGTTTCAGCATTCAGAAATAATCAGATATTCTAATTTGGAGAAACTGAAATTCTCTCCAGAATTAGTGTAACTAAGAATGAGGTGAGAAAGTCAAAGGTGCTTTGAATGTCCTTACTTGATAATAGTAGCAGAGATTTGTGAACTAAAAGTACATTTAAAGTAACTTCCTTGAATGCAGTAGCTGTGTTAAACACAACTTGGAACCATGTATCTTACTCATTTTACCGTACACATAAATCCTGTTTCCCTGGCTTTCAGGTATACTGGAGGAGAACTTGCCCTAAGAAGTGCTCTCCATTTATATGTCTATAAATTTTATATTACCTTAAATCCAAAGCCCTTACAGATGTTAAGCAGTTTTAGGTTAATTAGAGCCCTAAACTCTGAAAATATTTGTTTTATTACTGTTCAGTCCCAAGTTTGGGGCCTTCTAGGAGCATGACATAAAGTGGTAGAGAGAGCAGCTGATCAAGATTTTGGTTTGAAATTTTGTAAATCCAAAGCAGAAAATAATTGAGCATTTAAAAACCAGAGATATCTATTGGAAACAGAAGCGCGGCAATATCTAGTTTGTTTTTCAACCTGTGGCAGTCAGGCTGAGTTAATGGACTATTTTAAAATTTACATACAAGATATTCATGGCAATTGTCATCTATCAGCCACTGTTCTCACCATATTGTAATTATTAGCATATTTTCTCTTTGAAACAATCTTAGGAGAATCACATTATTATAATCTCCATTTTACAGATAAAGAAACTAGAGAGGTAATTACTGCTCAGGGTCTTAAACTGACTAAATGGTAAACCACATTTCAAATGTAAGCATTCTGTCTTTGTATTCTATGCCCTTACTTACCACATTCTGTTTTCTGAATCGGAAATTAGAAATCTAACTTAACCAACTCAAATCTGGCACCAAGAGCCAGAGGATTAAAAAGTGCTGGGTGCTCAGACAGGCAGAAGGATCAAAACTTAGGAAATCAATTGTACTGTGTGATCCAAGAGTATGTGACCAGAACCTAAAAGAAGAATAGAAGGTCAGGTATCAGGAAGGACTGGAAAATAAAACAGGAAAGTAAGGGAGGCCAGAGGAATGGCCAAGAAAGGATACGCAGCGTTCACACATTGCGGTAACTCTGCTAGTCCCTGGGACACGCACAGAATAGGTTAGATTAGAATAATAAAGTGAGACTTATAATGCGCCCTTGAAAATTTTTCTTCCCTTTCCCTCAGCCTTTTAGGGCACAGTGAGGCTGCAGGAGAAGAAAGAAAACATGCAGAATGTGCTAATCCTGTCATGTTTCCTCTAACACTTTAAAAATTACTATTTGTCTCCTATACCGTCTTTTCATTGCTGATTGCTTCCCTTTCTTCTAAAACTGCTCATTTGATGAAAGCAAATCTTGGCTCTGATATATTGATATGGTAGGGATAGATGATAAAAACAAGTTGAGATCCGTGTAACATCATCCTTATTACAATATATGGAAAAATGGATCTACAATGTCTTGGTCTCACAAAAGATTAGGTGAACAAAAATAGCTGGTGAATTATACTTACTACATGAACTGGGATCTATAGGGACACTTACACTATTTTATCTATATGTATATAATATTAAAAGTTAAAGAGATTTTGTGATGAATTTTTAGTGACAGTTATGAATTAAATATAGTCTTTAATTGACACCTTTTTTCTAGATTCTCATTCGACTAGGAAAATGTATATCTAAACATTGGGAAGTCAGGCCGGGGGTGTTTCTGAGTTTAGAGCATGTGCCTCACATGTGCAAGGCCCAAGATTCAATCCCCCTGTGCTACCAAATACAGAAAAAGAAAAAGAAATGAAACAGAAACAAAGAATTTTGCTGTCAGCTAGCTGTAAACCAGGGAGTTGAAAATATATCCAAGGAACTCTGGTAATATGTGATATGAAAGTGTACAAAAATATAGGGACATATGGGGAAAATGGCCCAGACTTCAACTTAATGTGTATTTGAGAAACAATTACAATTTTACCCATATCCTCGGGGAAGCTATGGATAAAAGATCAAAGACTTTTTAAAAATGTCAGATCCATGCTTGCCACACCTGTGGGTCAAAGGTCTTGACTGGAGTAACCATTTAGCATAAAGAGTAAGGGATATAATCGGCTGCCCTCAAAAACTTACCAGCACTTTCTTCAGTAAAGCAATGTTGCTGCTCACTGAGAACACCTCTAACCAGAACATTGCCTCCTTCCATAGTCTATCACTATGAAACTTCAACATCCAAGCTGCAAAATAAAATCACAATAAATAAAATTTCCTCCTCCTTTTTGTTTTCCTTGGCAGAACCTGCCAGAAAGGCATGGAGTCTCTTTAAAGAACCCATCTCAGTTTCCGACTACTGGACCTCCCACTTTGAAGCACAAATAGAAGGAAATCCCTGGATGAGAAAGTCTGCAGGAACTCCGAACAAATGAGACGATCTGAACAGTGAGAAACGGCCATTCTCCTTTTCCTGAAAGGAGAAAGGAAAATGAAAGTGAAAAGTAGGGGGCCAGAAAATTCTTATTTTCAACAAGACACAAGAGTAGGTTGAAGCTATGAAAGTTAAAAAAAGACAAGGACAAAAAGCAAAACTGTGATACCAGGAAAAATTGTGTGGAAAAATATGATCGCGTAATTTAAAAAAGCAGCGAAGCGGCAGAAAACAGTAATTCTACCGCCAACTGGAATAATGCAATAGAAAACATAGTTGATTGCACTCAGAGAAAAGGAGAATGGGGACGTGAAAATAATAAGGAAAGCCTTGAAGACATGGAGGAAATAATGATTCGTTAATTCATCAATTCATTTTACAAATATTTCTTGAGTATCCACTTTTTGAAGGCATTGTTGTAAGCACAGGTGATAGAATGATGAGCAAGACAGTGTGCTGACTTCATAGAGATTAATTTAGAATGAGTGGTACTGACAGTAATAAATTAGCAAATAATTATATAATATCAAATAGTATCGAACCAAAAAAAAAGGCAAGAGTATCAATAACGGCGTTGCCTGAGATAGCTGCTCTGAGAAGAGGAAGTAGATCAGATGACTCAAAGCATAAGGGATGACCTGTGTGAAGAGCAGGCCAGATAGAGCTTAGCAAGGTCAAAGATCACGGGGCAACGAAACCATGTATGCATTTCAGTAGCGGAATGACTGAGAGTCAAATGCTAGAAGATGAAGTTAGAACATTAGTTAGGGGTGCCTAATTTGCATTCTAGAAGATCATATAGTATATTTGGACTTGTCACAAAAGTCATGGGAAACCACTGAAGGCTTTTGAGCAGGAGGTCATAGTTAATAGTTTAAAGCAATAATGTTGGAAATAAGGAAACACACATTTGTCTTTTCCCATGCCCCTCTTTCCTTCTATAAAAGAGAACTGAAAATACAAATCACAACTTTAAAAAACTATTTACCTAGAACAAGTGGGTACAAAGAAGGTTGAGAGAAGGAAGAAGTAATGCTTCCCTGAGATATTTGTACATATTTAGAAATAAATAGAAATAGAAACAAAGGAGCCAAAATGTGCTTAAATAAATAGTATAACTGTCCCGAAAAAAGAGTGTGAAGAAAAATGATGGGAGTCACTGTTGGGCACGTATTTTGGACACACTCTTTGGTTTTAAAAACAAAATTATGACAAGTGTCTAATTTTTAATAGATTTGTTTTTAGTATGTGGTCAGTGTAACCATGTAATTATTAATGAAACAGTTCTGAAACTATTTTGTGTATATTGCAGGATTGAGCAAATAAATACATCAAATAAAGTATTAATTTAATGTTTAATTAATGTATTAAGAGATAAACCATATGTTATTTTCCTCAATTTTAGAGATGAAAGAAGATCCAGGCTTTTAACTTCACACAACTGTCAAGGGTTGGAGCCCAGAGCAATCTGAATGTCTGCCTCCTGAGTCCTAAACCTTCCACTACCATTCACTCAGTCCATAGGGTTATTAGTCAGTGTTATTAGTCACATATTTAAGCTAGCCCCTAGAGCCAGTTTCAATGATAGTGTAACACAGAGACTGTGGACTTTGGAATCCTAAAGATTAGGTCTCAAATCCCAAATTTGCTCCCTGTTGGCTCTTAGCATTGGGCAGATCACTTAATCTCTTTGAATATAGTTCTCCTCATGAATAAAATTAACATAATAAAAACTAGCTTGCCAGAGTGTAATGAAAATCCAAATGAGATAACTGGGTACAGTATGCTTGGCATGTACTTCCTGTTTACCTAAGAAAAAAGAAATAAGACTCGATCTTGTCAGCCTGGTTAGCATATCCAGTGATGGTCTATAAATGGCTACATTCCATACACAGGGTTGAAAGCAAACCCAAGAATCGAAGAGCAGCAATTAAGCTCGAAATAGACCCAAATAACACATTCATATTTTGTTTCATTTGGTTTAGCTCAGGTAGCTTTTTAGTGAAGTCTTCTGTAGACTCACTGATCATTTTGTTTTTTAGGCTCTTTATCTGTTTAGTTATATCTTCTTTGAGCTTACCAATTGCCTTATCAACCTTTTAAAAAAGCCTCTGTTATCCTTTCAAATAATTCAGCTGTGTGGCTTTTGATTTCTTTCCTTCAGATGCCCCATGGATAAGTTTTAGAGGAGCTGGGAGGTTTGAAGGTGTTTTGTTGCTTTGTCTTCTCATGTTTGTATATTTTTGTTTTATTGCACATGATTGTGGGGTGATTACAGTGGAAAATTTTGTTACTAGTGTGGAGATCTCTTTAGTAAATATCTCCTTTTCACTGATGACCTCTGGGCATGACCAAGTAATGGCCTTTGTCTCTGTCCTAGGATCCGTCTACCTCTGTTTATTTGCAATGTATTTGGCCCAGTATCTAGTCCTCCAGTAATGGGCTACAGTATTAATGACCCAAAGGTGTTTCAGATATTGCCATACATTAAAAAAAAAAAGTGTTAATAGCAACAGCTATGTCACGTTGGCCATAATAATAAAATTAGCATCAATTTTAGCATTAAATACAAACTTAGTATTGACAAACCCTAAGGATCAATAATGTACCACATTTAACCATTGAAAAGAGATCTATAATTATATTATAAACACTAAGACAAACCAAATCTTGATCTACAATAAATATCTACTAAATGAAACAACTTTTCTTCCACTAACAATAGAACAATATTAAACAGTTATAGCACAGAACGAATGAACTAGCTATCTAAAGATTTATAAAGCTTAATAGTTATACAAGTAAAGGTAGAGGGGCTGAGGAACTGGAGGATGAAAAAAATAAAATTTGAAAAACTGATCAGTGAAAACTGAGGACGAGAGAAAAATGAGATGGGGATCCTATTAAGGAGTAAAAGGAAAGTGATAGTATTAGAAAACAGTCACAGAAAATAACAAGCAAGAAAAAGAAAAACAGAGAGCAAAATACAGGAAATTAAAGATATGAAGAAAGAAAGAAAAAAGTTAAAGAGGAAAAGATAAAAGAGAAAAAAACAAGGAGAAATAAAACCTCGACCCCTCCCAAATTGATGAAAGAAAGATAAAAATAATGAAAAAAATTTAAAAGATTAAGTAAAAAATAATTCTTCTGTGTTTTTGGAAGAGTGATTTCTTTCTAGGATCTGCAGTCTTGTAATCCAGCATGTCATTTTATTCTCTACCTAGGGTTAGGGACTTTGGAATTCACCAGAGGCCCCTCTGTTCATTCACCCCAAACTGTGGTAACTGTCCAAGCCAAGGTATGTCTTTGTTTACATTCATAGATGGGAAAAGCCATCAGTCCTCTGATCTCTGATGCATGTAGACTATGGGGTGGGGATTCAAGCAGACTGTTGGAGTTAAAGTCAATGCTTGATGGGCCTGGCTTCTCACTACAGAGGGCTGGACCTATATCCTTCCCAGTCTGATCTTAAACTCCTTGTCGGGATATGTCTAACCTGCATCCTCTCTGCAGTGGTCTTCTGCCATTGTCTCTCATCCATTCACTTTGGGTGGGTAACACTGGAATCCCTGAAGATGCTGGCAAGTTCTGCATCCTCTCCTTGGGCCTGCTAGTCCTCTGGGTATTGGCTATGTCCAGGATCAGGTCAGTTGGTTAGTCTGTGCCCCATGTCCAAGGGGAAGCAAAATACAGAGCTGGCTTAAAGTTGGTGGATGTTTGCTACTGGGTAGTAGCGTGCTGTATTGTCTCCTCTTCTGTTCGCAGACATTGGACTTATCCACAATCAAATCAGGTGATTGGTTGGTGCCTCTGCTGCCCCATGTAGGGGAAACAGAACAGAGCCAGCTAGGAGTTGGCAGGTGGCAACATTCAAGGCAGAGGATCCAGAGGCACGGTGTTCATCAGGTGCCAATGGCATGGCTCCATCTAGTCTAGCTGGGGAGTGGGTGCTAAAATTTATTACTGATTGCTCTTCCCTTATCTCTTCTTTCCCATACCCACTTTATTATGAAAGTTTGGTTACTGAATGTGGTTAGAATGAGGTTATCTGGGTAGTGGTCGATTTAAAGGGAAGGAGAAAAATAAAATCATTTTGAAAATGCAGAATTCTACCCCAAAAATTCCTGAGTGTGATTTATGTCTTCTACTAGTAACCACAGATAGGCCAGATTGGCACATCGTTTAGTGTGGCAGCCTGACCAAAAAGGAAGCTAAAGGATTCAAACAACAATTCTATTTCAGCCACCTGGAATCTAGAAACATGAATATATGTGCAGGAATCATAAATAGCCTTCTGCATCAGCCGCGGAAGACATGGGGACAAGGAGAACTAAGACATCTGTTGATGATCACAAGCTGCTGTCTGCATTGTGAAAAATAATGTCCTTCGCTCATTACCGTCAAGTTTCACGACCTCTATTAGCACTCATAAAATAGTAACAGGCTAATCTATGAGCTTCCAAAAAAGCAAACTCAAATTTCAAACTGGCATGCACATGAATCTGATACCAAAAGCTGAAAAGCACAGAATTCAATTGTAAACAAAAGAGATTATAGTGGTCCCTCTCTTATCTGTGAGCAATGTTTCAAAATTCTCCAACTGATTCCTGAAGCTATAGGTAGTACCAAATCCTATACACATTATGTTCTTCTCTATGTATACATACCTATGATAAAGTTTAATTTAAAAGTTACGCACAATAAGAGATTAACAAAAATAATCCATAATAAAATAGAATAACATATTATATATGAAAGTCATCCCTCCCTCTCAAAATATCCTACCATACTATACACACACTTCTTGTGATGGTGTAAGATGATACAGTGCTTATAGGGTGAGATAAAGTGAGGTGAATGACATAGGCATTATGATTTGTTAGACTAGTACGTCACTGTTACTTGGACACAAGTACTGGCATACTGTGACAGTTGATCTGATAGCTGATATGACTCCTACATAATTAACAGGTAGGTAACATATACAGTATGGGTACACTGGACAAAGCAATGATTCTTATCCTGGAGAATGAATGGTACACAATGTAAAGACAATGAATTGCTTATTTCTGGAGCTTCACTTTAATATTTTCACACTATAAACTTAAATGGCATATAGGGAAAATGCTCCAAAGATTAGTAAGATTATTTCAGAATAGCAGAACATTGCAACAAGAATATTTGTGCCATAGTCAACTATAAGCATATTCAAAGAAGTCGAAAATAGGGGAAACTTTTAAAGTGAAATGAGGAGGATTACATAATATGTTTTGAAACAGTAATCCTTGTCCACAGGGATCAATTGCAAATGTGATGTAAGTCCAAGATTAAACAGGCAGTTGTTTGGCAGGTACCTTTGAAATATCTATGTAAGGTTGCAAGTGACCTTTGTACAAGGTTATGGATCTGGCAGAGTCTTTTGTGATGCTTTCTTGTTACCAGGCACATATTCATGAGATTTCTTTCCTTAATAAACCTCCCAACTTCATTTATTTTCTTAGGACATGATGAAAAGACCCCATTTGGTTTCTGACAAGTTTCACAGGACTGCAGTTGACCATGGGTAACAGAAACCATGAGAGGCAAAATCACAGAGAAGGGGGAATGAATGCATATATTTCCTGAAAACACAAGTTGTGCCTCTCCTTTTCTCAGGTCACTCAAGAGCACCTTGATTATTCTATGAAGTTTGTGCTGCTCGAATGTCAATTGACCAAATGATACAAGGGTGAACTATTATTTAAATGGGGTACCTGCATTACAGTGATGAGGTCCCTGGAATAGACACCATTTTAAAATTTAATTTTTTTTCATAATTTTTGACTTAGTCAAACTAAAACATATACATATCCAAGAAAAAATATCTTCCTCTTCTTTAAGCCAGTATGTCTACAGTTGGTATGATTTAAGTTTAATTTTTATTATAAAGAGATGGGTACATTATATTTAATAACTTCATTTTCTTTAATTTAAGACAAGATTAATACAATTAGCTTAAAATTATCCATTAGATAGTGTATGTTAGTTTTTCATTATATAACCATTTTATTAAAAGTGAGTTCCACTGAAATGTTTCTAGTTAAATTAAAAGAATTTAATTTTCTTGGCAAACTGTAAACTCAAAGATAGCCTTAGTGAATTTCCTATATTCCACCTTTCATTTCTGACTATCTTTTTTGCTTAGCTGGATGTGCGTATGTCTGATGAGATTCAAAAATGTCAACTTACCATTTATCTCCAAAAGAGCAAATATTACTTTCTACTATTGCAATGAATTTCATCATTACATGTGGAATTTCATCACCGTATGTAGAAATACAGAGACAAATAGACCAACTGCAAATTGTAGCTTTGTTGAGTATGACAAGAAGGTAGTATTCCAGGACATTCATTAATAGCTTATTTGGCTGGCAAAAGTAATGAATTTCAGCAAGCACCTACCTAAACAGCATATAAGGATTACTTGACTCTGTGTGTGTGTGTGTGTGTGTGTGTATAAGATAAATGGAAACTTCAGGTGAAAGGTACATGAATGAGTAAAGGAACAAATTTCCTTTGTTGCTTTCCTCCTCAACCACAGCTAAGTTGTTTTTTTTTTTTTCTGGATTTAAAGTTCTACATATTTTGTGGCCACTGTAATCACTACAGTGTTTAAATCCAGAAATTTACACATATAGCACTTATATTTTACCTTCTAAATTAATTCAAACCTGACCCAAATATAGACAAGTTTACTTATATTTTGACTTTATGTATTTTGTGTAAAGAAATGTCCGTGTATTCAATAGAGCTCTAGTGCTGAGTTTGAGTGATAGGCAAAATCTGATTTCATAGGGATAAGTTGTGCGTAGTTTTCATGATATGCTACTTTGCATTGATGTAAACTCAACCCATTTTCCCCAGTGAAATCTAGTATTATTAGCACCTAAAATAAGGCAAAGAGTGTGCTGTAGTTAATAAAAAAATTAAACTTTTGTGTTACAATTACACTTTCTCCAGTGTTCCCATTTAGTTACTAGTTGTAATATGCTCCTTGCCAGTTTCAGTTTTTTTTTTTTCTTTTTCAGTTTTACTTTGAAAGTACTAGAAAGGTCAACTCTCATGAGTCAATTTCATATCCTTCCATAGTAAGTGGATTTCTGTATTGAATCTCTTACATATAAAAGAAGGTCAGTTTCACTGTAAATATCATGTCTGTCTTTGAAACAAGACATCGCTTAGCTACTGACAGATGTAGTAATTCACCTGCAGGCTTCCCTAGGGTGGTTTTCTACTCTTAAATGGCTATCTCCAGTATGAACTCTGATCCAGTAACCACAGATCTATGTAAGAAATAAACCCAGCCTCTGCAACCTAGCAGCTGTGTGACAAATTACTGTGTGCAAATTACTCTGAGCTTGAGTTTGACCATTTACAGAATAGGGTTTAAGATCACTGTGAAAATTACTTGAGCTAGTAATTTATTATAAATGATCAGACTCATAGTAAATAAATGAGTGTTATTATTATTATCTGTTGTTTCCATTTTAATTTTTTTGGTTCTCATCAATCAACATTCTTTTTCCACTGCTACAGCAAGAAATCTTACCTCTTGTACATTCTACATCAAATTCAACTGTTCTTTTGAATGTTTTCAAAATGTCCTAAGGTGGAAGTGATTCCTCTGTCGACTGGTTCTTTATCAGTTTTTCTATCAAAGGCCTTTCAATGCCTCCTACAGTAAGGGTAAAATGGAAAGGAGTCACCGTTTCAAGATTCCATGTGCATGTTAATTTTTTCTATCTATTCAGTTACTAAAGCTGTAATCCATTCATCAGTCATCAGAACATTGAGAAGAGGGGATAGCACTTTGAACAGAGTTTCATGTAGGACTTAACCCATGTGCACTGAGGCAATGAATATATGAATTAATATGTGAACCCTGGGTCTCTTCTCCCATTGTGTTGATACGATTCGTTCTTTGGTAATAAAATGTGGCATTGTCTATTTTTCATATAGAATTTTAATATTTAGCATGTCTGGTTCATTTTAGTGAAAAGAAGAGGTAAAGTCTAAAAATACATGCAAATTAAATAGGAAATAAAGTGATGGTCATTTTATTATATTAAAACTAGTATCATTTAATCTTCAAAACACACTAAAATTCTGAATGTTAATAAAGAAAATTCTGAGAACAAGTTTTATTTCTGCAATACGAGGCATCTTTAGGCCAACTTCTGTAAGTGGTATAAAAAAGTTCACTCCAGTTTTAGTATTTCTTCCACAAGAGTTATTTTGGACAGATGTTTCTGAGGGAAAAGGGAAAATGGTTTCTTCATATAAATTCATGTTAACCACATTCCAATTGATAATGTTTCTCCGTCATTTTTAAGGCAAATTTGCAACTTGAACAATTACCTAGTGAATTTTATCCTGGTGTTTAGACCATCCAGACTTCTGTTTTTCAGAACTCATGCTTGCTTCACTCAACTAATGATCCAAGAAGTTGCTTCATTTTCTTGAACTAAACCCAGATTTTGTGCAATAACTACATTTATTAAGCAATCATAATTTGAAGTCAACTCAATTGAGCAAATATTTATTAAAGAAAATGCTATGTACAAAAACACTGTAATCCATTAGGGTAGGTTCTACTGTCAGAGTATGATTTTATTCTTATACAACAATACTATAATAGATGAAATATTTTTAAATAAATATTAACAAAAAAATAAAATTGGTTTTGTTTTCACTCAAGAATTTCTCCCATTCAGGATCACCACACAATCATGGAACTAGTCTTCACAATGAAATTTGGAAACCGTATAAAAGACTTTATTGTCTTAATGAGTTGATCTGTTGTTTTGGTGGCAGAAAACACCAACGATCTAATTTTAACCTTAGTCTCAAGTACTCATCTCAGGCATTTCCAATTTTTTTCCTGAAATATATAAGACTGCTATTTAAGACTGTACTAAAACAATACTTCTTCCCTGGGAATGCTTCTTTCATCTCTATGTGTTTTGTTTTTCATGAAAAAAGGTTTTTTTGTTTTTCTGTTTGTTTGTTTTTGATGTTAAGGAAGAGCTAAAGAAGGCTCCCTCAGATGCCAAAGAAATAAGAAATATGAGGGGTAAGTCTGTGTTAACCGGACAGTGGAGGAGCCTGTGGAAATATGAAGGCTAAGTACGTCTTACTTCAGCTGGCGGTCTGTGGGAATCACTGGAACAGAGTTTGATTTTTGTGAGGACAACCTGGCAGATCTGACCAAATCGGTAGGAGAAAAATTTTTAACTTCAGACTTTATTTGTCCTTACTAATGTTTAAAGGAACTTATCTTTCTGTAGAAATTTTGCCAAGCACACATTTCAAATACAGCGTGGAATTACGTCCCTTTCCAAGGAAATTTCTGGGAGAGACATCCAAGATTAAGCCACACTGCCCTCTAGAGGAATCGGAAGTGCTGCCGATGATCAATCGTCAGGAAACGTGCTGGAAAAACATATTCTTCCCCACGTGTTCAGAGCCTTGGCTTCCATCATATTCGGATCTACTGATGGAGGTGTTTGTCTCATGAAATTCAAACTAAGGAAAAAAACAATCGGCCCCCTCAGGTAATTGTGGTCAAGGAGGCATGACTGGGTAGTATGTTGGCAAAAGCAGAAGTGTCAGCCGACACCCTGGAAAGAGATTTGTGCATGAAGATCCCGTACCTCTGCTGCAGGAAATTTTTCTAAAGCAACTCACCACATAAAATAATAAAGTGAAGTAAAATAAATTTTAGAGGAAAAGAAATAGCACTGAAGTGTGATGGATCCAAAGGTGGTGAACAGTCTGGTGGGTGTGGCCATAGAAATTTATGGTTCAGAAGACAAAGAGAGTTGAGACAGAGCCCCCGCCAGATATTGTGTGTTGTCAAAGGAGAAGTAGGGTAATGAGAAAAATGGCCATCAGAATGTAACCATCACCCCAGGAACTTCTTGAGGTCACATTCAAGAGAGAAATTATTTAAATAAATATTTTTCTCAGAGTTCTTTGCCTTTCATAAGTCATTTGTACCGACTGTCTTTACCAAAGACGTATTCCTTTTTCTACCATTTCCTGAAAGACTTCGCAAAGGTTTACTATTTCTTCTGTGAAGAATTCACCAACAAGAGTTTCTAAGCCTAGGTTTTCACGATAAAATATATTCTTAATTACTAATCCAATATTTTTTGTTTTGGGTCTATTTATATTTTACTTTTTTTTCCTTGAGTTGATTGTGATAATTGTGTATTTCTAGGAATTTACTCCTTTCTTCAAAGTCGGCTATTAGTATAGTTTTTATGGTACTTGATTATGATCCTTTTTTGTTTCTGTAGGGTCAGCAATGATGATCCTTGTTCCATTCCCGATTGAGTATTTTTGTCTTTCTCCTGTTTATCACATGCTCTGTGGAGGAAAGCGTTATGAACGCCTCATTTCACATCTCCGGAAACACCACCATGTATTTGATTTGCATTGTCAGACAACATGATCCATTCTGGCTGATCAAAAAAATGATTGAAATAAACTCTACAGGCGGGTCACAGAAATGGTTCTGGATATTATGCAAGGAGGATTTAAAAAAGCCAGGAAAAAAATGCCTCACTCTGCTAGAGGACTGTGGCAGCAGAGAATAAATGCTAAAATATCGGTAGTTATTGTCATAAGCAAATAAGTGCCTCCTGCTTTTTTACTTGCCTGATGATACCGTCTTCCTGCATATGGTACCACTTCAAGATGTGCATTTCTGATTCATAGCTACTTGATAGAATTTGGGTCACATATGGCAACCTATTTGGAAGGGAGTCTGGAAGATGTATTTTCACTGGTTTCACATTATACAGAAAGTCAAAACAGAGAGAATTGAAATAGGTGCTGAGTGAAACAACTTACATTTTGTGCTACAATGCCTTCATATAACCTGACCACTTTCCATTCTTTGGACCTCATCTGGCAACATTCTCCTCAAATGACCACATGTTCTAGTCACGCTGCCCTTTATTTTCTCTTTAAGCCCAGAGATTTGTACTTTCTGTTATTCCTGATTTGAATACTCTTACCTTAGGGGTTGTCATGAAGGATGTCTGTACATAAAACACCATGTCCTTGAAGAAGTCTTCCCTGCTCATTCTGAATAAAATAGTCATCTCTAATTCCCGCATAGACATTTATCTTTCTTTCCTTTCATCCAATTTTATTTTATTCACATGAGATTCTTTTATTAATTTATATGCTGATTATTTGAATGCAGTAATATAATCTTATGGATGAAGACAGCGATTCTATATAGTTGCATAACCCAGTTGCTGGGATGGGACGTAGTATCCACTAGGCCAGCGCTGCTCAGGAGCATTCTTTACAGTCATGGAAATTCGTATTTATACAGCACACTGGAATAGCCATTAAATATAAGTGCTTCCTGAGCATATCAAATGCAGATAGTAAGAAATACTGGATTTTAGTTGTGTTTAATCTTTGCTAATTGAGATATAAATAGCCATATGTGCTTCATGGCACCAGTGTTAGAGAGTATAATATTACCTTTCAGAAAGATTTGCTTAATTAATAATTAACAGAAGACTATAAACACAAGCCATATCCATCTTGACCTTCGTTATCATTACTTTTTAATGAGTGTGTATGATTTACATGTATTTTTTAATATCAGTCTTTAACTTGCCTTCAAAAGAAGTAAAGATTTCCTAAGAAACAGACCCAACCAAAAAACAGTTCTTTACCCTCCCTTTTGCTTATCTTCCATTTCCAAGGAATTTATTCATTGAAGGGAATTTTTGAAAATTAGTAATGTTACCTCCATGATTTCATACACTGGGGAAAATTCAAAGCAACAGTTTCAATTATTCTATTTGTATCAAGTGATATAATATGGAAGAATACAAAGTACTAACTATGGCAAAAGATCAATGTTTTGCCATGAAAAAAGAGAAAAGATAGTTTGGGATAATATATAAGAAGTCTGCATTCCTGATTCTTTGTCAAAACTTCAGTTCCATATTGTGATAGTTAACTGTGTCAATCTGAGTAAGAAATGTCCCACTGAATTGGATCAGCATTGTTCTGGGAGTGGCTGAAGGAATTTACTGAAAACAGAAGACTTGGCCTGGGTAAGCTTGTCATTTGAATGGTGTAAAAGGGAAACGAAAAAGGAAGGCTCGCTTCTGCTTCTCTGGAAGGGCTCCTGTCTTCACCTTCAGCTTGGACATTGTCTCCTGGCTTCCGTCACAGACCCTCCAGCATCCTGATAGGGATTCTCAGGGGCATTACAGTGAGCTCTGGGCCTACGACTGGATTCTCTAGATCTTTAGAGCACAGACAGCCCTTTTGCACTCTTCCATACCTGACTCTGTGGGTGTCCATCGTAAGCCAATCCTGCAAATTCTTATATATTTGTATATATAAGACAGGGTAGCTGAGTGTACCTGGAGTTGTTTCTGCATCCTGTGTCATGTTCCATTGAGCCATAAGTCTGTTTTTTGCTGAATGTACCTGTTTTTATCACTGTACTTTGTAGTATAACTTGAAGTCTGGAATTGTAATGCCTCTCACCTTGCCCTTGTTGCTCAGAATTGCTTTTGCTACTCTGGATCTCTTCGGTTTCCGTATAAATTTTAGGATTGTTCTTGTTCCATCAAGAATGATTTTAGTATTTGACTTGCTATTGTATTAAATCTGTATAGCAGTTTTGGAAGCATAGCCATTTGGACTATATTGGTTCTGCCTATCCGGGAACAGGGGATAACTTCCTGTTTTCTGTTTCATTTGACTTGGTACTACTGTGAAAGGTTCGTTTCCCTAAATGAAGATAGGAGAGCACAGGGGAGCTGGAGTCATGGGCCATCACAGGTTTTAAGGCAGATTATACCACTCCATTCTTTAGGTCATTCAATCTCTTCTAGGTGGAAACCCAAATGATAGCACACTGATGGAGTGGGGCAAGAATGCTTCTCTCATCCCTTGAGGGGTTCCCAAAGCTTTTGTCATTATCAAGAAAGCTGAGTGTACTAGCGCCCTCATCATCTTTTCTGGAGGCCTTGCTGGGGATTGAACTCTGGGCCTTGCACTTGCGAGGCAAGTGCTCTATCACTTGAGCTAAATCCCCAACCCCTGACTCCGATCATCTTGAAAGCTCTTCTAGTGGTTGTGGTTGCCAATGCCAGCCAAGTAATCAAAGACAGAAGTGTTGATGTCCAAGAGGCGTGGGCTTCTGTCATATGGGGCCTTTGTTCTACAGCATTGCACAAACTCTCTCTCCTCATACCCCATCTGGCCAATCTGCCTTCTGGGGAGTTCTGCCCCGAGGGTGTCAGTGTTTCTACACAGCCCCTACAACTGGAAGCCAGAGAGTGAGTCTCCGTCAGCACATACAGGCTCCAGGCTCTGTTTCCCAGCAGTAATAGCACTTTCCGTAGAAATGAAGATTGTTTCCTACAGTTAGGAAGGTGCTCAGCAGCTGCTCTTGGCAACAGGTTTGATCTCTATCCTTGGATAAGAGATAAATCTGCCAACCACCAAGGGAACACGGTGGAAGCCCAGAATCCTGTCCATGGTAAAGTCTGCCACCTCTAGACTGCATCTGTCCTTACCCGGATATACTTTCTCTTCCACCTCGTAGTCTTGGCTATGCCACTTAGGTTTGAAGACAACTTTCTTCTTCCTTTACATAGCAGTAAGGCTTTCAGCTGCATCCTTTTTAACCCACGGGAGGCAATCTCCCAAGTAAACTGAGAGGCGTGGTCTTGCTTGGGTGCCGGCTCCCCCAGCCAGCCAGGCCTCGTTCAGGGGAAAGCCCTCGGCCCCTTCCACTGGCAGCTGGCGTCCCTGTGTTGCCACTCGGGAAATCTTCAGTGACTGCAAAGATGACAAGCAGTATTGTTAGGAGCACTGCTCTAGCTTCCTGTTGACTTCTTTTCCTTCTCCCAGGACCGAGTCTTTCCCTCATTTATCAAGGAGAGGAGGTGGTGATGGTTAGTAAGGAGATTCTGCGACTACACACCTTGGTCCATTTCTTTCCTCTCTGCTCCTGTCGGCCGCAGGCTCTCTTCATGGCCACCAGCGACACAGCGCAGCAAGCCCGCCCCAGCCCCTCCGGGCAGGCGCAGCCCTACGCTTCTCTATCTCTGGGGGACTTTGAGCAG
This sequence comes from Hystrix cristata, assembly GCA_004026905.1. Lineage (NCBI taxonomy): Eukaryota > Metazoa > Chordata > Mammalia > Rodentia > Hystricidae > Hystrix > Hystrix cristata. Next base: position 65,139 of record PVJO010009817.1, read on the forward strand.
CGGAGTGATACGACCCAGTTTATATTAAGGCCAAGAGAAAAACCCTATGGCGTAAGTGGAAGGAGCAAAATCATCTGCCAAATGACCCACCAAACCCTCCAAAGTGTTGTACAATTATTGTAAAAAAGTAAGGATTAGTCTCTGTGGACTCAAAACTTATTAAAAGGCTGAGTAGTCTGCAGTGACTTGGAGACCAAACAGAAATCTATAGATGGACATCGGCTCTAAGTGACATGCAGCCTCGATTTAGGGAAGAACGAAGTAAAGCAGATGTGAGGATTAGGCAAGCTGTGACTAGTGCAAGGCTGAGGTGAGGGTGATTATAGATGTTATGTAGACAAGGATGAAGAGACCAGATTGTTTAAGTAGACTGGGCCCAGGTTATGCAGTATCTGGAATGTTCTGATGTCTCTGATTTATTTCCATACAATAGCGCTCGATTCAAAGAATAAATATTTCATGTTTTATTTAATGAGAAAATCTAGTTATCATCATGTTCAAGAGTTTACCAGCATGTTGGGTACTGTGCTAAAAAGTGGAAGGAGGAAATAAGACAAAAGTTACAATTATCTCTTCTGTCATTACATAGTTTGTCTTCCTTTGATGAGAATAAAATAGAATTATATAGTGTGTATTGTCAGCCCTGCTGCCTGGGAAGATGGAATCTGGCCCAAGTTATGTAGTCATTGTTGCTTCCTTGGACTGTTTTTCCATTTTTGAGTGCAGCATCAATACCCAAGGTGATAGAGCCTCTTGCCCTTCTCTCAGTATTGGCCCAATACTTCCTATTCATGATCTTTCAAGTTACCAACATATCCTGGCCTCATACAAAAGTGGGGGGAAATTAGCGTACATTCTCATTAAACACCCAAATAAAAATTGACATTTGTGGTGGACTTAATGTGATCAATTTGAGCCAGAATGCCCAGCCAGACTGAGTTGGTGTGATGCTGGGCATAGAGGATCCACCCGAGGGTTGTTGCTGATGCAACATAAGGCAGAGTGGGAGCCATAGCCAGTTGGCAGGCTGTTTCCCAGGAGAAGCTCTGCTGCGGCTGGTTGTCCTGAAAGGAACTCGGCTGTTCTCATGGAGGAAGGAGCTCGGGGCCTTGCTGTCATCCAGGATGGCTGCTGTTGCTTCAGAGGAACTCTGGTTGTCATCTCTGCTGCGAGCATCATATCCTGGTTCCAGTAAAGATTTCTTCAGCCATCATTTGCAGACATGGACATACACGGGACAGTGCTGTGGATTCCCAGCCCTTGATTGGATCTTTTGGGTCTCCAGTGCCTAGATGGACATTTGGCACTTCCTGCATTTGGCTTGTGGGTGAATATAGAAACTTGTAAATGTCCTCTCTATTAAATCTGCTCTCTTACAACCATTGGCTCTAGAAAATCTAAGACAACATTAAATCCAATCTAGGCAAGATTCTCCAATTTTGTGTGTGTGTGTGTGTGTGTGTGTGTGTTAGAGAGAGAGAGAGAGAGAGAGAGAGAGAGCCCTCAAAGAAGCTATCATCTAAGTGCTCAGTAATGCACTCCTCAAATTTTCCACTTCAGCGTCCTCATTAATTCATTGCTGTTCATATTGATAATAACAGACGAGACAGAGAGGACTCAGCATGGCCCAGTCATCTTCTCCTGGAGAGCCCGTTCGGAGCAGCCCTGGGAGCGCAGCTGTGCCACCCCCACCAATCAGCCCATCCCTGACACGACTCAGGCCAGACTCACAGTTCCTTCTGGCCAATTGTGATGACACCAACCAGTTTGTTCATATTCTGCTGAAAATCTAAAGACAGAACACAGAAGCACAACTCCATGAGTACTGTGAGTAGAGCTCGTAAATAGGCCTGTCCTCACAATCTAGACGATTAGAGTCACCCCCGGGGCTCTATATCTCCTTGTCTATCTCCTTGTATCCTTCTTGTGGGAAGAAGCCAATTCCTGATAACACATACACACACACACACACACACACACACACAAATTTCAGAAAATGCAGAGAATACACTAAGCATATTTGTGATTTAAATTGAAAGATGACTTGGCATAAGGCACAGAGAGGTCTCATATCTTGATTGTTATTGTTTATGTTCAACAAAACTTCCTAGGATGTTTGACACAGTGATACAATACCATTCCGTTTGCAGAAAACCTTACACTTCTACCCAAAAGGATATGGAATCATCCTCTAGCCACCACAGCCCAACATATGGGAACACTGTAGTCCGGAAGCAGCACAAATTAAATCATTCATCGAGTTAACTGCACACATGGATATTTTAAAAGCTACTCCAGTTCCGATTCATGGCCTGCTTTTTGTGACATAAAGCTTGGACCTGGAGAGCGTTGCTTTCAATATCAACTGTGTCC
>PVJO010009818.1:0-67473 GCA_004026905.1 Hystrix cristata
TGTGAGCAACCTGGCAGATGATGCTGCCATTTGGATATTCCATTTTGGATGTGTTAAGTTTGGGATATTTCTGATAATCCTCTGGTAACACATAAACTCACAAGAGACTTCGAAGCTGGATACGTAATTGTAGTTGTAACCTATTCATGGGTTGTAAAACTGCTGTATGCGAGTTTACCAAGTGAGGGTATAAAGGGAGAAGAAAAGACCCAGCCTGAGGAAGGACAGCATTTAGATTTTGAGTGAAGAAGAAAGAGTGCATGAAGAAGCAGAGATGAGACCAAGTATGTAGAAGGAAAATTAGGAGATGATGTATTACAGAATCCAAGAAAGGAAAATTTTCAAGGTTCCTTATTGATTTAGCTCTAGCATTATGTTAGCCAATTAGATAATACAGATCTGCTAGAGTAAGATTCATCTAGCAAAATACAAAAAGCAATACAACCTGAATGGAATAATTTGAGCACTGTTTGATTAGCCTTTGGAATGTCAGGAAGAAAATCAACCAGGCCAATCTTTAGCATCCCTCATTTATCCTATGAGAATAAGTAATGGTTTTAGACTGAAGGGTTGAGGTTATGAGTTTAAGACTTTCCAGTGTGTCTGAACATCTTCCAGTTCTGGAACAATGAATGCATTGCTTAGCAGAGGTGAGTGTGCCTCCGTTCTAAAGGGGAGATCTGGGAAGTGTACCACAGGATCATCCAGAGTCTGTTGCAATAAAACTGTGTACAGATTAGATAAGCAATGATATTTAGTATGTCATTGCAGGTAGACCATGATGACCAGAAAAGAATGTCATACTTTTTGTTACAATAGTATGAAACAATAGAGTACCTTTTGCATGGTACATTCAGTAACTTTCCTCTTCTTTAATTTTCTTCTGTGCTTTTAAACAAATGAAAATTGAGTGAGCCAATGGGTTACCTGAATTTTGCACCACCCAACAAATTTGAGCCACTTTGTTATTGTTTTTCGCTGCTCTGTGTTCAGTAGATGTTCAGTTAATATTCTAGACTGACAAGTGAATGTAGAGAGTGTATGTAGAGAGACTTGGGACTCCTCCTATTGACTCCTATTATATCACATTGACGTGTGACCTTCACTTGTATGTCCCTTCCTCCATCTATTAATAACACCATCATTAGCTCACAATACTTCTTGAGTTTTGAGGTAACATTCAAAATTTAAAAACATGTAATCATTAGGTTGAAAAGTTAGCATTTACTTGGACTAGACTGGCTTATGCATTTGGAAGTCTGTTGTAAGTCTTGGGAAATGGGTCACGTTGAAAATTAATTTTTATGCAGAGTGTTATTTTTTACTCTTTTCTTTTAGCATCTCAACTATCAGAAACAAATGTTAAAATGAGATTTCTTTGAAGAGCAGCAGTGAGAGGTATGTATCTAATTTCCTGTCTCTAATTGTAGCTGTTCTAGGGTAGTACAAATTTTGAGAAGGAAAATAACAAATAGTCAGTGAGGATCTGTTGTGTGGCAGATACAATTAACTTAATTCTCATGAGGAGTCTGTTTTGTAGTCATTTTGCGGAATCAGACTGAATTCTCACCTGGAATTTGAGTTGAATGTTCAGGATAATGACACTGCACAAAAAGAGAATTTAAGGAAGATTATACAAACAAAGGACTCTTGGGGGTGGCTGATTGGGTCTAGGTTGGTTTGGGCAAAGAAAATTGAGTTGAGTCATTGTAGTGGCTATGGAAGAGATTGGGCAAAATTTTCTGCCAGTGCTATTGGAGGAGGGGCATGCAGGGGCTTTCTTACCAGTCTGTTCATATGTGGGGCCAAAGAGCAAAGAGAGGGTGAAACTTAACAAAAATTCAGTGGCCACATATAAAAAACGGAATCAGACTTTTCATTACAGAGCTCAAGTTGTAGTTAGTACACATTAGCTCCATTTAAAAAATGCGGTTGCTCAAGGGTCATACATCCAGTGAATACTGGAGCAAGAAGCCAATATTCATACTTCGTTATTTCCAAAACCCTTGAAATATAAAAACATATTACGCTCTGTAAGGATTGTATGCTTGCCAGAGGACGAGTGATAAATAAAACCACCACTACCAAAATGTGTGAACTCTTCTTGAATTTATAATACTATAAATGAGTGTTATGTGTCAGGGAGCCCTATGATTAAATAGGATTGGAAAATGCTGGGATGAAGTAATTAAATTAGTTTTTCTTTTTCTTCTTTAAAGAATTTGTGCATTGTGAAACTTCCAGAGGACTATGCAGAATTTCCCAATTTATTTAACCACAAAGCATTCTTTTTCCTAGCAACACACTTTTGGGAAATGCTGGATTACACTTACTCTACTTGTAGCAGCAATTCCGCTTACTTGTACTGTACATAGAATTAAAAGCCCTCCATGAACTTGATTTTGAAGGCTAGATAATTCTTCCTTTTACCTTATTATTTAAAAAATTAATACAGCTTTTAAAACAAAAAGCAATTAATTTTTATTACGGGATTTGCATAAATGAACTGGCGATCAGAAGCATCTACAACCTTACAGCTGGAGATCACTGTTAACATTTCGATGCACATTCTTTTGGAATCTTTAAAATTATAATTATAGATAATTATAATTACCAAAATATAGACTAGTATTTTGTTTTGTGCTCTGATTTTTTTCACTGAATAATACATGAACAGACTTTCATTCAAACCTTAGTTCTTTACAAAAATCCTCCACAAACTCTTTAGGACAAATCTTGCATAATTAATTCTTCCGTTCCTGAATTTTCTTCTCCGTAAAATAGAACTATTAATATCATCTATCCAGCAGAAACACTATTGGGATTAAAATACGTGTTTTCTGTGCATGTTTAGATCGTTGCCTAGCACTCACTCATCATGCGACAGGTAGCACCTATTATTATTTTATTGCCATATTTAGTAATGTGTGATCCTACCTGGCTTTGCTCATCGTTTTCTTCATTCACTTGGTTTTTCAGGTGCAGGTCAGCGCTCTCCCTACCCTCACAAGGTTGTCTCTGTCAGACTAAGCCTCCTTCTCTATAAGTCCGAGTCAACCCGAGGTCTCTCGGGACCTGACAAGGTTAGTCCAGGAAGTTGTAGCTTCACATGAGTCAACAGGGACTGGTCCAGCAGCAGAACTTTTCACTTGGTCCCCTATTATTGTTTTCTAGTCTCCAATTCAACAATCCTCAGGTTTCTGGAAAGTTTCGTATTAGGTGGGCATCCTGCCCATATTAACCTCTCTCTCTTTGTAAAACAAGAAGGATGGATATTTGTGCTTTTCTTCATCACGCCTGAAAAAACAGATTTGGGGTGTGGGGCTACTAGAGTTTAGATCTAGAACAACCCTTTGAAGTCTCCTGTGTTCAGAGGTGGGGCTTTTGAAAGGTGCTTGGATCACAGGGTGCTATGCTGATCAGTGGATCAATCCACTGATGAGTTCATTGCTGAATATGCTGTTAGGAGGTGGAGTCTGGTGGGAAAAGGTAGGTCACTGGGCTGATCTGGAAGGGTGTATCTTCCTCCTCACCTCCTCCCTCCTCTCCCTACTTCCCAGCTGGTGTGAATTGGTGCCTTTCCTCCACCAGGCCTCTCTGCCATCCTGTTCCTGCCTTGGAGCCAGCTGACCATGGACTGCAACCGTGAGCCCAAAATAAACCTCTCTTGGAAGTTGTGGGTGTCCTGTACTTTGCTGGGTATTTTATACTGTTATTTTACTTTTAAAGCCCAGAAAACTTAGGTGTTTGTTTTTGAGCCTTTAAATCTCTTTTTTGGGAAGTATCAGAATGAGGGTGTCTGAGAGGTCCCAGCCGGCTCTACAAGCTGGTGTTTGGGCTGGAAAATATTTGATTCATACTCTTGCAAGGACATTGCAGTGTTTCAGATCTGCCTAGAGATTCTTTCCTCAACCCCAAGTTTTTGTCAGCTTAGCTAAAGCCTTTATGTTCTTACTTCAGATTTAACTTTGCAACATGTAGGAATTTGGATAGCTCCTCAAGTCTTTGGTCAGACCAAAGTTGAACAGAAATACTTGTGTTAACTAATTGATTAACTTTTAAATTAAAAAATTATTACAGTAATAGACACATTGCCATTAACCCCCCTCAAAATCCTCCCCCCACTTTGAACACACCCCATTGTTTTTACCACTTTATGAAGCAATTCTGGGAGTCTCTTTTGTATCTTTTGTTTTGCTGTTGTGGCTGTCTTCATGTCCCCAATTTGCTCAAAACATTTACATTTCACCATCACTTTGACTTTGGGAAAGAGCCAGAGGTTGCACAGTACCAGATCTGGTGATGAGGTGGATGAGGACACACCAGATGTTTTTTATTTGACAGAAATTACTGTAAAAATTTTGTGAGAATTAAAAAATATATTTATTACTATGTATTTGCAGTACACAGTGATTATGTTCATTATGAGGAGTTGGCACATGTATATAACATATCTTAATTCTTTTTTATTTCCTTTCCCCCTCTTCTCCTCCATCTGTCCTTCTCTTGACCTGTTCTGCTTGGACTTCTTCAAGCTGATGTTCACCAGCACTGTGCAGATTTCAGTATATCCCTCTTGTCCGAGAAGAAGACCACTTGCCTTTGTGCACATGCTATTCTCTTGAGTCTCTTTTCTTAGTTGGAAACTCTTTCTTGTGCATGTAAGTTATAAAAACAGAACAGCCTCACCCAGGGACTCCAGTCCTCTTACCTACTTCCTGTCTTGCCTACTTGTGTGCATGATTGCTTTGTGCTTTTTCTCCCAGTGGAAGACTGAGTCAAATACCCACCTAGCAGCCAATAATTGGTGACCAGGGGAGCCAACACACACAAACATGGCAAACTGTACCCACAGAAACCATATATTTGGTGTGGAGGAAGAAGGAGGAGATCCATGAAGGAAGAAGAAAGTTTGTGGCTGTCAATCCCTTATTGATCACTATAGGGAAATACTTTCAGAATGTCAAAAAAATCAGGTGATAGATAGTAGCTTTGCTGCAGTAACAAACAACTCAGGTGTCAATAGAATAAAACTACTTACTTATTTCTGATGTTAAATGAAGCCTTTTAATTGGCTGTGATTCTGGAGGGCTTTCCTGGTTCTAAGCATCTTCTCATTCCTGGACTCAGCCTAAAGCAATAGATTATGTTTCCCATGTTCTCATAGAAGAAGACGGGAATGCAAGAGACCAAAGTCAGTGGGCTCATTTTCTGCTCATGAGTAGCAAATATGTTTGTTCATGTTCTACTGTCTCATTTTAGCCAGGGCAGTAGAGAACTATATGTAGCAAATAGGAAGCATTCAGTCACATGACGAGGGTTGTTGATGGATGATCTTATCACTCTTTATAGTGGAAGGAGCAGGGAAGGACAAAATGTAGAGTCTCCTTTTTTCAAAGAGTTTGGTATTTAGGGAAATGAAGCTGCCATAATTTGGGAAGATGGTAGGTCAAGTTCTTTTCTTCTTTTAAGTGGAAGAAATTTTTTCTGCACAAAAGCCAAGTAGAAGCCATAAGAGGGGATATCATAAGCTAATTTTGTACTTTTAGCCTATATTCAAGGAGAACTTACTCTGTATGGCCATTTTGTATTTCTTATATTATCAGTTTTGAACAGCCTCACGAGGCAGGCACTGTTATTACTTCTATTTTGCCAGTGATGACAATGAGGCCAGTATTATACAACTTGTTTAGTCACAGAACAAGTGGTTGTCAGAGTTGATCCATCAACTTAGCAGATGGACAATAAAGTCTTCACTTGTTTCTTATTTACTAGGTAAAGATGACAGAAACATTTCTTTCTCTCCATCATCTGCATTTCCAAGAAATTCAAAAGACATGCAACTTTTACATCTGGAGCAGATGGTAAGTGTTTGAGGTCACAGATGAAACCAACTTGTTCACACGAACCTTTTGCTTTCCTAAGTGCACTCCAAGTGCGCTGGGAACTTTGGACAGATTTGCAATGAATGGACTGTACCTTTGGTAAGACTTTCTATTGCTTTGTTAGACGTGGCCGAAGTAGCAGAATTCTTGGCAATTGCATCCAGATGTTGCTTTTAGCTGGAAAATAGTCTACATCAGCCTCCCTCTGGATCCAACAAAAGAAGTTTTGGGTTTAGTCTTGGTGAATTTGCTGACACGTATCTTTTTATTTAGGGCTAAATGTTCTGAAAGCAGAGCCTGCATTGTATTTGCCAATTATGCATCAAAGAATACAAACAAAACTTATGTTCGAAAGCCCCAAATAAATGCTTCTTATACCTTAAGCACCTTTTGGAAAACATCCAGCACCACAGTGTGTAAGCATTCTGAACAATTCCCCACAATTGTGTGTGAAAGGGTGTATATTTGCAATAACATGAATGTTTTAATTGCCTTTGATTACATGGCACACTCTGTCCTGCCTTCTTGAAATGAGGGTTCTTTATATATCAATGGTGTCCTAAATTTGATATAGGTTCCTGTGGACTGGAATTTTGTACAGTGGAATTTTCTAATTGGCACCAGGGTGAAAGGAGAGGAAGAAGAAATGGAAGGGGACACCACATTCTGAACAAATAAAAGAAAAATTCAAGTGTAAATTGTTAGATCCTACTGCTCTTCTCTTAACCAACTTTGTGGGCAGAACAGAGCTGGCACTTTGGCCAGCTTCCCTCAGGGTGGTGTACTTGTGTAGCTCTGAACATCATCTGGTGTTGCTTAGAGCATTGTTGGGTAAATGTAACGTTCGAAAGGGCCAACTGCAGGCAGAACAGAAGAATACGGGGAGGAAATGTATTTCACAGTGTCTCTTCATACCTCTATGGTCCCCCAAATCCATCACCACCATCTATGCTAGAGGCGGGAGTCAATCAGACTTACGCATGTTCCTGACCACCAGACTGTGGTGCTGGAGCGCTCTTTCATGCTGGCCGGTGCTAGCTCACGTTCAGGCTGTGGTTTGCAAATTTCCATTTCAGCCTCTCATTTTGCCAGCATTGTCTCCTTTCTCCTTTCTCCAGTGCTGGATAGGTTTTAATATCATCTTTCAGACAGACACCTGCTCTGTAAAATACAGTTCCACCTTTCTGTGCTATGGCGCATACTTTTCTTTGGTTAACATATGCACATTTGTGGTTTTTGTTTGGCTTCTGAGGTGGGTAAATCCAGTCTATTTTGGACACAGGTAATGAAGGTTAGTGGCTGCAAGTGGGGAGCATAGATTGGTAGAAATATATGGCGCTGCAATGCCATGCCTTTACTTGAGCTGTGCATACAGTAAGCCAAACACTGCACTAGGGGCCTCCTCAAGAATTTTCTCCTCCAACAGATAAGCAAGGCACACAGTGTTCTTCCATTTTAACCAGTGGAGACCCTTGGTCTGAGAGTATCTGTAAATTGCAGCAGACTGACCTTTCTGATAACAGTTGTCTCATTTTGGAGTTGCTGAGGTCTTTGTCCTGTTCCACCTTTTTGAGGATTCCTTTTCCCTGTCCCTCAGTGATCAGCATCAAGTTCCTTGTGATCCCCTAAAAATAGTATCGAAAATCGGTCTGATAGCAATCATTTCTATGGTTGCATTGGTGCTGTTTTTTCTTCTTTAACTGCATTTCAGAAATGGAGTTTTGGAGGCCACTTCTATGTAGAGAAGATATTCCCAAGGCGCCTTGAAGGGTCTGGAGGGTGCTGGATTAAGGTTTTTCTAGCATTGGTGCCTGTAGTGTCTCTCTGGACAAAAATGAAGCCACCTTTGACAACGTTACGTAAAGAGACTGTGTAGTAGATATTATAGTTATCTTCTCAGGTCTCCTCTAATGTTGGGCTATTGCATCCACTTTCCTAGTTTCTTCCAATGCCAGCTCCTTGTGTTGAGTGGCAACCTACCTTTTCTGGAAACTTGTGCTGGGCTGAGGGAGGCTACCTGGCTCACAGAGGTATGAGAGAATAAGATCCTCGCTTTAAGAAGGGTACCTCTGGGGTGTGGCTTATGTTCCAGAGCCCCTCTACAGGTCAGAGCAAAGCCAAGCTAAATCAGAGACCACATCTTTATCAGGTCCCTTCTCTTTCCCTGTCCTACTGCTCTCTCTCCTTCACAGGTTTCTCGGGAGGGTTATTTCCCCGGCAGTTATGAGTAACTGACTCTTGCCTCAGGTTCTAATTTGGGGACATTGACCTTAGATAGTTACCTGTTTCATTCACTCTGCATGCAGCATCTTGAGTTTGATAGCTGAGTAAGATGTATTTTATGCCAATAGCTACCCATAACAGTATTAGAAAGAATATTTAATGGATTTTAGAGGACACTAAGAGTACTATTTTTAGAATAATAGAGCTCAGTTAAAGAATAACAGCTATATAGATTTTTTTCAAAAAAACATAAATTAAACACAAGTAATGGAATGGCAATAGGTAATGTGTAACGGGACTCATGTACCAATTTCTAATTCCCGTTTCATTTAAACTGTGTTGAGAGCCCTTGACCAGATAGATTTTCCTGAAGGGCATGTTTTCTCTTGTCATTCAGTCTGGACTTCCTTTCTTCCATTGCCCGCACTCTGCTGAGCACAATTTTCCACTCTTGTCTCATGCCCATTTTGTCTTTTGTTGGCACTGAAAGAAAGCAGACTTTTCAAATGAGAATGCTTATTCTCAGGCTTTCATTGTATACGCAGTTGAAGTTTATCTTGAACCTTTTTTGAATTATTGAAAAAAGTAGTGCCAAATACTCATTTTTGGGGGAAATGCTTCTCTGCTTTGAGAGCCTCTTCTAGCTTGCTGGTGTCTGCATCCGTGTGCTACATTTCCAAAATTTTGCTCTGCTTTTTTCAGGGAAAAGAATTCTGGCCAGGTTTTGAGTTGAAAAGCAATACCTTTTGGGGGTAAATCAAGGCAGCATAATAATTCTTGTGTAACATCACTAAATATCCATTCTTACAGATTAGAGGATCTAACTATTGGGTTATTTCATGTGCAGAATATTTTGAGTAAATGATTTAGTGTGGTATATATTTTTTTGATATTTGTGGGTTTCTGAGAATGTTGCCTATAATAGTTTTTAAAGTTAGTTTTCTTTCTGGATATGTCTTCCTGATTTTTACAAAGTGGGCCTTAAAATCCTTTATGGAAGGAAAAATAGTAGGATAGGACATTAATAAATTATTGTATCTACTATGTTCAGGATCTTACTATGTAGTTCAGGGTGGCCTTGAACTCTCTATGTAGCCCGGGATGGCTGAGAACTTCTGCCCAGCCTCTCGAGTCCTTTTGCTCACATCATTCCCTTGCTTGAATGCTTTAAGCTCTCTTGTCTACTATGCTATCCATGTTTCATGCTTGTGCCACAACATCCTTAACAAGACTCTTCTAACTGTTCTGATCTTGTATGGCCTCACTGTCTTTTGAACTCCTATAGCATTATATGTTAAAATGGCAAACAGAAGTCACTGTATATATTTACTCTGACTGATTGGCAGTGGCCGCAGGGTATATTATATTGAGAAGATAGTAAAATGAGGCTTTATCAATTTCACTGGGAAAGTCAAGAGCTATGTAATGATTGTGCTCTTCTAAAATTCCAAAGTCAAGGATTTGATAAGGATTTGGGAGGTAATTAGATCATGATGGTGCAGCCTTCCTGAATGGGATTAATGCCCTCCCGAGGGGAGAGAGACAGGAAAGAGCCGGTCCCTCTTTGGGCCATGTGAGAGCAGAGTGAGAAGGTGGCTGTTTATAAGCCGGGAAGCAATCCTCCCCAGGCACTATGTTTGCTAGAACTTTAATCTTGGACTTCACAGACCCCCAGAAGTATGAGACAAAAAATGTTTGCTGTTTATGCCACTAAATATCAAGTACTTTACTTATAGCCTCAACTAAGACAGGAAGTACCTTTGATTAATGATGTCGCCCATGAATATTTGTGGTAAGAGTGACCCTACATTTGACATACTTGTTCTACATCATTCATATTGCATATTTTATACATCTAGACTTGTTTTTTCACTATCTTTTAGAAACATTATCTAACTCCCCATCTAGATTGCACAGTCACTGAGCAAGTGGACCATATACTTATATACAGCCAAAGAACTTAGTTTCTGGCCCACGGAAAATTTTTATTATAATGAGTCATTAATTACTTACACTAGGCACATAATATCTATTAGTTCCTATCATTTCATTGTTTTCCAGACAGTTAAGAGCTGCTCTTGGAGCTTCTTTTGAGTGCTTAACCTACAACTAAGCAAAAAAGGCACAATTCAAATAATCACAGGCATGAACATGATTTCACAATTGAGGTTAAAAAAAGGTGACGCTCCAGCTGACCCAGACATTAATCGCACATTCATTTGCCAAAGGGGATTTTTATTTAAAAATTTTTTCCATTGTAAATGATGGTTTGCAAAAGCAAACCGCTAATTAAAGTGGACTTAAAACTTAAATTGGATCCCTTCACGGAACACCAATTATGAGTTATATCTTTACTACATACATGCCCACAACTCACCAGACACAGAAATATGTTTTCCCATTAAATGTAAATCCTAGAAACTCTGCCTCATTACTTCAGTGTGATGGCAAAGAAGATATATTTAAAAACTAAGCTCACTAATTTGAGGCAAGAGTAAATTCACGAGTGAACAGTCTTAGCGTTAATTTTTAAATTTCTGACGTTTTTGCTGTTTTGCATTGCTGTTTCTCTGGAAGTAAGTATGGTAGATCGTCAACACCAAGACGTGTATCAAAACTCAGTTTGTTTATAACTGACAATGTATCAGAGGATTGTGCAACAGCCCTAAGTATTTGATTACCTAGTGGAAAGTACACAAATTATCTGAGGATTATTTTCAGACTCATCACCAGCTCAAGAAGCTCAAGAAACCACAAGGATAAGTTTTTTGAATGACACCTTCCTGTGAAGGAATTAACGCCACGATTTCGATGAATTCCCAAATGTGCAGGTACTGAGTGGCACATAGGTATCAGGCATTGTTCCAGACACTGCATACCTCACAAGGATGAGTAAATGCAAACGACTAGGGATAGTACAGATCTTACGTCTACATCGTTACGGATTCATAACTGGCACTGCGACTGACTAATCGCAGGAGTTTAAGGAGGTTACTGAAATTTTCTGTTGGATTTATAATCTAATGATGCTGACTTCAAATGCTGTATGAACTAGGTAGATGAATAGATCTAAAGATAGTTGAGAGAAAAAATGAAGCTCCTAAGACTAGGATGGGAGACTGTTCACTGCTGTGAGATAAAAAACTACAAGATATGGGATGGATACTCTCTTGCTAAAGGGAGATGTATTTCGATTCTCTGGAGAAACCAAACCAACAGGAGATAATTTCCTCTCTCCCTCTCCCTCTCTCTCTCTTTGTCTCTCTGTCTCTCTTTCTCTCCACCTCCCTCTTCCCTCTGTTTGCGTGCATGCATGTGTTAAGGAACATTTCTGAAATCCATACGGTAGACCATCAGGCAGGAAACTCAGAGTTTCTATGTTGCTGTCCTGAGGCAGATTTCCTTCTTTTTCCACAAACCACAGTCTTTGCTCATAAGACTGTCAATTGATTAGAAGAAGCCCACTCACATTATGGTGGACAAACTGCTTATTTAAAGCCTACTGATTTAAAATATTAATCTTTACTCTAAATTTATCTGAAAATCCCTTCGCAGCAACTTTTAGGACTGGTGTTTGAAAAAGCAACTGGGCACCATAGCCTAGACAAAAGAACACATAAAATTAGCCATCACAGAGGGTTAAAAAGATAAGACAACCTTAAATTAGTTAAGATTTTCTGGCTTGAGGGAAAGGGTTTAAGAATCAGATGATAAGGGCTGGGGATTTAGCTCAGTGATTAGAGTGCTTGCCTTGCAAGCACAAGGGCCTGAGTTCGATCCCTGCCACCACAAAAAAAAAAAAATCAGATGATATGTGTGTAATGTAATAATAAAAACCATCATCCTAATAATAACAATGGTGATGACACCCAAACAAACAGGTAGAGAGTTTTATACACCAGGACCTTCTTACATGGATCACCCATTTATTCAGTGCATGCAGTTTTATAAGCAGATAGATAGGGAAACAGGGCACTAGGGAGCAACACCCCCAAATTATCCCTTGTATACAAATAAGGGAATACTATTTAGTCACATGAAGAAATGAAGCACTGATATGTACTACAATGTGGCTGAACCTCGAACATTATGGAAATGAAGAAGCTAGTCACAGAAAGCCACATATTGCATGATTTCATTTATATGAAATATCTAGTACAAGTAAAACTTTAAAGAAAAAAAACAACAGAAGAGATTTGTGGTGCCCAGGGGCCAGAGTAAGGGGGTAAAGCATAGTGACTGCTTAATGATTTGGGGCTGGTGCCGGGGATTGAACTCCGGGCCTTAGTCCTTGTTGGACAAGCACTCTCCCACTGAGCTAAATCCTCAGCCCCAGTGATTGCTTCATGGACATGTGGAAATGCTTTGGAACTTGATAGAGGACGTGGAGGCCTAACATTGTGTCACTAAATTACACATTAAATGGCATAGAATTATATTAACTGTAGTCACTTTAATTCTAAAAAGTAACAAAAATTTAAAAAGTACTGTAGTGATAGGAGTATAATAAGATATTTGTGGAGACTACAGGTAACTACTACTCTAAATGTTAGGAATGTCAACAGCACACAGGCACTGCTACTTCTGGGAGAAGTTTTTTATTTTTCTTCATTCTCGGTCTCTGTACTTAACCTCTTACTCAACTGGTGTGTATCACCAGTTATATTGCGGGGAATCTTTCTGGTTTCCCATGGCCATAATTCTGTTCCCTCTTGGACCCATGTGGGCACCTTCCATCCCTCTATCGTTCCTTTTCCATGACTCACTGGATCGTAAGGATAAGAACTCTCCACAGCAGTCTCACATGACCTGCTCTGTTGGTTCTCTCCTTTCTGTGGCCAGTACCCGGCCAGTCAACTCTTGACCAAGATTGACACATGTTGATCTGGATGGCACATCTGGAGAGGGGAATTTGGATTTGTTTTTGCTAATATCTACCATCTTGTTTTGTTCTCCTAATGGTTTTTCCTTTGTATTTTGAAGTCACTTTGGATCTCCATTAATACCTTTCATCCTTCTTTTCTTTCAGTCCTCTAATCCTTGCCTTCTTGAGGTTATTCTTGTATTATAACTTGGCTAGCTAGCAAGCTGGGCTGGTCCTTCCTAAAGAATAACTGGGAAGATGTGTAGAGTACAGGGAAACTGATGTGGACATTTTGGAGATGGAAAGGAATGAGTGTCTGAGATAGAGTGGAGGAGAGGATCATTGAAAGTAAGGCAAGGAATGTTGTAACTACGACATTGACCAATTATCCACAAAGATTCTGAAGTAACAAAAATAAGTGACAAGAAATGAGTGGAAGAAAATAAGGAAAAATGTCTGAGAATTTAGGAGGTGGCTGCAAGAAGTAGGAGCGGCAAATCGCACAGGTTTTTGGTGTGCAGTGCAAAGGAGTGAGTTTTTAGAAATGAAGGGCGAAAAAAGTTCCGAAACAGCAATGAGATGAAAGGATCCTTACCACTTCCTTGTGCTGGAACAAAAGAACTTGAGGTCTTGGAGAAAACAGCCATTTCCTGAGAGAAGTGTAGAACAGTATCCTTGGGTTGTTCTGCTGAATTCAGTTAGTGCAAGAAGCTGAGGGAACATCGGTCTACAGCTCTCTTATAACGTTAAAACTCTGCTAGTTTGATATTTGGTACCCCCCAAATTGAACCAGTTTTAATATAGAACATTTATAATTTTTAGCTATCAGAAAATATTGGTAGAGACATGGACATCAGGTCTAAAGTATGAACTTACTTGAACAAATTGATAAGTGCTCTTTTTATCTGGAGTAATAAACCTAAATTAGGCTTTTTTTGGGATAAATATTTGAAAGAGGGTATTATGCTTCTATCAGATTGAGGACTCTTACCTATGTATTTAGTGATGTTGAAGTTTTTATTTCTATAAGAATATGACTTCCACATCAAATGGGTATCAATTTTTTTCATGAAGGGATTTTCAAAGAATTTTTATCTTAATCTAGTTTGGGAGAAACTTAACTTGCAGTTAGGTCACAGAAAACCTGAAAAGGTAGCTAATCCTGTTGGGAATTCTAAGAACGACTTGCACTCTAGGCTGGTTACTTGCATGTGTGAGATGGTAGGTTTGCTGAAGATATTGCTGGGGCAGGAGAAGAATCAGCGCTCATATGGGTGTAGGTTGTTGTTTTTCCATCTGGTTATTGAAACAGCTGAATAGAGTACTATGCTAATCGGGCCCAGAGACTGAGTGAGATTGTTAGCCTATAAATCATGCGACCCCATAAAAACAGTGGAACTTCCTTTATGAGAATACTGTACGTTCTTATGCACTCAGTATTTCTCAATAAATAATTTACTGGAAGCTGTCCAGAACAAGGACAGACCCCTGCTATATCCACCCACCCCACCCTACTCCTTTCTGTGAGGGACCCCTTGGGAGCTGAAGTGGAGCCAAAACATGATAGAGATTTTCAACATGGCACCCCAGGAAACTCTATTATTCCTTTCATTGTATAAAAAACACTCAACCTCAAAGAATTGGTATAATAACAATTTGATTCCTTCCTAACTTGAGATGAGCTCACGCATGAAACACAAAATGAACATCCGGGACAGTGCTCCATCTTGGAGTTAGGACGCATAGTGAATAAGACCCACCATAAAGGGACCTCGGTGCAGACAGCACAGATGGCAGGCATCATGCCTTTCAGCTCAGGGACCCTGGAGCCATAAACTTCAAACTGAACTCGAAAGTTTCCAAAATGCTTACATCCACGAAAGAAGAAGATTCTGGGAGAATCAGTTAGGAATGACTTTTTCCATATATGGTCGTCTTTTCCCTGTGAATAGTGCTGTGGCAAGGGCCTACTTGTGGATGAACTTGTTTTAAGAAATTATTTAGAGCCATAGAACATCAGAATGCTTTAAAGACAACTTTATCAAGACCGCATTTATGTATAGAAAAATGAGGCTTCATTTGCTCCTGGTAGAACTCCAACTCTGTGCCCTTTCTTTCCATTGCTTGCTTCCTTCCCACAGAGAGAACATTCTCTCTCTGACTTGGGTGTTCTATTACCTGTGTCAAGTTGAAACAAAATCGAACAAGATGCTATATTTTCATTCATAGAAATGTAGGAGTTGAAATAACTTTCATATCAAGAAGTCTAATTAATGACAAATAATACAAATGGGAACATAAGAGTGATTTTTACATCTATGTGTACAGCCTTTTTTAAAGACAAGAAGAGAGAAATCAGTTATGGCACACGAAATGTTCAAATTATGTCTCCTATTTCTTTTAGGAAAGAAAACAGAAATATCATCTGATTCCATAGAGTTTTACATTGCTCAAAAAATTAAAGTCCCAAAACCCAACGGCAGGACAGATGTTTCTCTATGTTTACAAGTCAGGTTATTGCATGATTATTCCTTTTGGGACAAACAGGTTGTATTACCAGTGTGGATGAGTTCTGTAAGAATTGCTGAAAACTGCTATAAAGATTTATTTTAAAATGTCCATTTTATTTCTTTTGTATATACTTGTTATGTATGAATTTCTGCCAAAATGCTTATAGAAAACCTATTTTAATGCTTAATAATTATAATAATTTATATTTACTGAGTTTTTACTCTGGCATATGTTTTAGAATTTTTTTGACACTCCAAATCCATAAAAAAGTAGTTTTTGTTTTAAGTGTTTTCATGTTACAAGCTCAACTTTTCTTTATCTAACTGCGCAATCTAAGGAATAAAGGAAATAAATCTTTTTTTAAGCATCTGGCATATATTGTACCTCTTCTAAAGGAGGGGATAATTGATCTTTACCCAGAAGAGTCAAGGTCATTTCAGATAAGAGTTAAGGTTATTTCAGAGAAGAAAGAAAAGATGGGAAAACTCCAAGTTACTTAGTCTTTCAGCTTTATGACTAGGCAAGTCGACCTTCACACATCACACGCTGTGCTGTCTTTCAGTGTACAAACCTACACTTCAGGGCTCCTTCAGACCAAGGAGTGAGTTATAAAACACCTCTTATCTATTATCTACCATTTTTCATAAAGATCAATTAATTATTAATGAAATTTTATGTTGATCAGATAGAACAATCAGCATATGGCAGTAGACAAAAATAACCCTTTAGTAGGATCGATGAAGATCAGTGTGGAGGTTCAGAAGCCCAGAACACGGTGTTGCTCCGAGAAATCAGAGTAAAACCAGCAGAGCGCGGATGCAATGAGCCTTTTACAAAAGGCTGTTTAAATGTCAGCTTACCTGCCAGTACTGACACATCTACAGAGATAACCAGAGTGCTGCACAACATTCTGCTGGTCTGGAAAGAGAGTCCACGAAGAAGCTAAGTTGAAGCACAGATGTCTGGTCATGGTGCTCTTGAGACGTAAGCATCAGGTATTGGAGTCAGCCCCAAATTCTTTTTCCTATGCTTTTCTATGTATCGTACAACCTTATTATTATACTTTATAATGTCATATGAACTTGCCTATGTGGAGAAAATTGTGTACCTGTGAATAGGAATATTAATTTTTAGCAGCATCAGCACTTATAGAATGCCTACCATTGTGCCAGTATTATGTCAAGCACTTTACATATACTATTCCAGTTTATCCTACACTGGATTTTTTTTTTTTTTTTTTTTTTTAGGTGCTGGGGATCAAACTCAGGGCTTTGGGCTTGTGAGGCAAGCGCTTTACCACTGAGCTAAATCCTCAGCTCCTCCATACTGAATTTATGAGGTAGGTATTTTTGCCCTGATGAAGACATCAAAATTCAGAAGGGTTAAATTGCTTCCCAGGATCACATTTTTGCAAAGGAAGAGCTGAGAGCTGAAATTAGGTGTGCATATATCCAAAGTCTGAACACTTACATCTTCGCACTCTGACATTCCCTGGAAACTAATGACTCTATCTTCTTTCTTGGATACTGTAAGGTTGATTACTCTGAGCCCATGCTCGATCAATTCTGGTGAGCAGGACAAAGCAGAATTTCTGGATCTGCAACACTGGCATGTGAGGTCTAGACATGTGATCCTGCCGAGCTCCATGCCTGGTGTTGCTGTTGTCTTTACTAGAAGGGATCCCACCCTTTCCTTCCCTCTTCAGCTTTCACATCCTCTACCAGTCAGTCTTCCCATTGCTGGACATAATACAGACACTCACAACTTAAAGGAGGGAGGTATCATTTGGTTCACATTTTAAGGGCATTCAATCCATAATCAGCTGGTTCCAAGGTGGAAAGGTCATGGCAGAAGAGTGTGGTGGGACAAAGTTGCTTACTTCATGGCCACTGGGAGGCAGAGTAAGGGAACAGTGCTAGAGGGGAAGGGACAAGGGACCAGTAGGGAACCCCTGAGGCCACACCTCCATGATCCACCCAGAGGCATCAAGAAGTGTACTCCACCGATCCCCCAGGCAGATCACAAAGCCAATCAGGCTGCACCCCCCAAACCTCTGGAGGGGAGTGAAAAATGGCATGGAAGAAAATCACTATTGGAGATCATTTGTAGTTTTCCTGTAGAAGTAGTGAGTGATTTAGAGGAAATTTTGTGAAAAAATGCTATTTGTCCTCAAATCCACAAAAGCTCCAAGTTTATATTGTATTTACCTTCGGATCCCTGACAGCTGATGCCTGAAAACACAGTAGATTTTTAGCACAAACAGTGGCAAGGCTAGTCATGGAGAGACCTTGCTGCTGTCCAGGCTCTCTGTGCTTAATATGTATAAATATAAGTGGAGTATTTTCAGTGGGTACGATGCTCATCAAAGTTCTGGACTGACATTCTTCAGATTTCACAATTGCCTGTTCAGCCCCTCTCTTCTGTCTGCCCAGGGGTGCACTGTCTGTTCTAAGAGCCTGGCTCCCTGAAGTTGGGCATCCTCCCTTGTGTTTTCCAAGCATTGTGTCCCAGCTGGTGAATGATGAGCTCAGCCAGGTGCTTAGTTGGAGACTCATTTGGCTGCATGTTACTTTCCTTTTCACTGAGCCGTGCATAGCACACAGAAGATGCCTAATACGTATTGCTTGAGAGACTGGAAGTTTCAGGAGACAGGAGTAAGGGTAGGAGAGAAAATAATACATAAAATGAAAATAAAACTCGTATCTAGCCTAAGACAGTCACAAGCTTGTATATTGTAATTTCCTAGCTGGTGGGAAGGAATAGAAATCTAATCCGGTCAGAATCTGGTGAAACCTTGCACTTCTAAGGGGAAAAAGAAAATCCTAAGTCCTCCTGGAAAGGTAAAAAAGGTTAAGATGGAATTAAAAAACTAGAATGACATCAGGCTCTAAGAATACTAAGTGCTAAAAGACAAACTGCTATAAAGCCATTATTGGGGTAAAATTTGAATGAGATCTAATGATTAGATAAGAGAACTAAATGTTAAATTTCTTGATTTTGATAATAGTACACTGGTTATACAAGTGAATGTCCTTGTTTTTAGGAAATACACTGAAGTATTTATGAATGAAGGATATCTTGTCCATAACTTAGCCTCAAATGGATAAAAAAATAAGAATAAAACAAGGAAACTTGGAAAAATGCTAATAATTGGTGAATAGACATAAAGAATATATAGTAAAATCTTGGTTTGCGAACATAATTTGTTTCAGAAACATGCTTATAATTCAAAACATTTGTATATCAAAGCAAATTTCCCTATAGGAAATAATGCATACTCAGATGATTCATTCCACAACTCAAAAATATTCATGTAAAATGATTACAAACACAAAACAATAAAGAAAATAATACAAAATATAAAGAAAAATAAACAAGTTAACCTGTACTTGAGAACCTTTGTGGCTGGTGTGAAGGAGATCAAAGAGGAGGGTTATTTTGTAGGTCGACATACATTATCATTAACTGAATCACTGCTATCTATTGGATCAATGGGATCCTTTTCTTTTTGTGCAACTTTAACAAGGAACCTATACAATGATGCTTGCTCTTGACTCCTTTGGAGGATCTTGTGGAAATGTGACATTGCATTATCATTAAACAGATTCATTGCTCACACTGCTATAGCCTTATTTGAGTGTTTTATTCTCTTCCTCTGCAGATGAGATCTTCTCCATAATCTTTTACCTTTGGGAGACAATCACTCACAATGAGAGGGAGAGCGAGAGAGAGGGAGACAATCACTCACAATCAGAGAGAGAGAGAGACAGATAGACAGACAGAAGATACCACTGGTTTATTAAATTAAAATTTATTAGAAAAGTTTGCTTGTGTTGTGGAAGGCTCATTGAATAAGTTACTCACAATCCAAGATTTCACTCTCTCTCTTTCAGAAAGGGAGAGTCTCTCAGAGTCAAACTGTATATCTGACTCTGTAGTTGTAAACTGGTAGAGGTTTCTATTCTGGATTGTAGTTTCTTCTTTGCTTTATCCCTCTTAGGCTAAAGCAGCCTTTGGTTAACCAGGTTGGCAGCTAGATAAGAGCCAAGGGAAAGCAGAATCGATGTCTGTCTCTCCCATATGCAAACTCAGCACAATGACAGACCTTCAGGAGGAGCGCGCTGGCGCCCTTACCAAACTACTACGTGTGTGTGCAGAAACTGGAGGAAGAGACTCAGCGGAATGTGGAGGAGCTGTCATTGAGGATGTGAATGAAGTGCCACACCATCTCATGCCTCCCACTGGCCTTCAGAGCATAAAGACAACGCTGATTACTTCATTTCTGCTTTTCAAATTTTGTGTAAAATTTCACTCGTGATTTGCACAGACACGGGGTCATTTAGACATGGAGATATAGTTTCACCTTAGCTGTATTGTTGCAGTTGTAAAGCTTCTGAAGCCATCATGTGTTAACAACTGAGCATATAGTAAGTGAATCACTATTCACTATTGGCATTTTTGAATTTTGGGAAGAAAGAGACAGAGGATCTGTGGTTTCAGAAAATCAGCCGCAGAAAGGATGATGGTCCCCAGAGATTCACGGGAGCAGTGTCTAGGGTGGAGTTGGCTACAGTGAGGTGCGATCTTTTCAGCTTCTTCCTCTCACAGTTGCTGACACCCTCTCCATCTGGTAGGGTGGCCCCCAACCTCTCTCGGATGCTGCTGGGAGCTCTGTTTCTTTCCAGGCAGGGACCTTCCTTCTCATCCCCTTCTTGAACTGTTCTTTCTCCTGAGCAGAGGCTTACTGTAGTCACAGGAATGTGGCTCTGACTTTGTGTTTCCCATGACAGGTGCCGTAACGATACACCTTTGGCGTGCTGGCTTACCTTCCGGCGCTGACCTCGCCGACCAGACACTTCATCCATGAAGGCGGCCTCTTCCTCAGCAGCCTCAGCTGTGTTAGCACAATGGTGGGCTGCTGTCTCTGAGAAACTACAGCCACATCACTAGGTGTCCCTGCTGACACGGTGAGCTCCCATGAAACACTGGTTTTCATGAGTAAACTAAAACTGTACACACAAGGATGGAAGAATCCAAGCAAGTCCTGTTGATTTATCCCCTTCATGCCTCAGTTTATTTGTGTGGAAGATAAGGTTGTCAGCCACCTTCCTCAAAAGGATATTCTGAGCTTTCACATAGAAGGCTTGACATTTATTAACCAGGATAGTACGAAAGTCCTGATTTAATCTCTGGAAAAATGCTTTGAGTGTTTCAGATATAGGGACCATATAAGCATAAAGAATTTTGCCCATAGTTCTTGAGAGAAGGTGGCAGTCAGTCAATCGGGGTGTGGGCCAATCCTTGGTTCCTCTGCTCTATGCTTGTGTTTAAACAAGTTAAATGGAGAATCAGAGGGCATCACATGGTGAGCAAAGGTATTCTGAAGATAGAATCTTTTTGGTCAAAAGGTTATACTAGGACAGTAACTTCTTAATAGAACGATACTACTCTAGTGGGACAATGATATAAATTTTTAGCCTTCTATGTTCACTACATTATGCCCTTTCACCTAAATATCACCTTTAATTCAACAATACTTCCAAGTAAGTATGATTATGTTTGAGGCTCTGAAAGGTTAGGTTTAAGGCCACAAGCTAGCAAGGAATTAAATCAGAATTTGAACTGAGGTTGCTCATATTAAAAAAAATCCACGCTGTTCTCACTACATTATCAAACACTAATAGCTGCCTTCTAGGCCAACAACTGTACTATTTAGTATTTACTACTTATGTTCTTTTTGTGATGAAGTGGCAATATAGGTAAAAAACAGACAAAATTAACTTTTAGGAACCATCATTTACAGGTGTTATATTTAAGAGTATACACTTAGATTCATAGTATACCTTGACTTATATAAGAGCAAATAGTGTTGCCAATGTTCTTGTGTGTTTCTGAAACCAAGTATTCTCCTTAGAAGGGAGATCATGTGAGAAGGACACCAATAACAGCTGAGTTTGTGTGAAGAGAAGGCCAAATGCATTCGCTTTGGAAAGTTCCAGTGAACTCAAGAATACAGATGTTAAAAAGAGACCAGAGTATAAAATAACCACTTGACTATGTGGTAAAATCATGGACTTTCAAATCACTCCATTTATACTGTCTGATCAGGGCTAGAATTTCTGTTTCTCGAAGAGTAAACAGTCACCAGAATCTCTCATTGTTTCTTGTCTGTGGTATGTTGGAAAGGTGACTTTCCAAAAGTAGTCTGTTTGCTGTAGACTCAGAAACCCAATGAAAAACATTTTATGGTCAGCATGAAAGGACCAAATTAATAAGCAAACAAGTGTGTATTGCACGTACATCAACAGTCAATTGATGAGTTGTACAATTTGTAATTTTAATGATCTTCTAATTTCTTTTATAGAGTGTAGGTCTTATCAAGGGGAGACCCCTAGTTCTGTTGAGCTCTTTGAAGCGTTTGGACACGCAGAATAAAGGAAAGAGCTAGAGAGATACACTCTGCTCTGCTTAAAAGAATGAGAAGAGTTTGGAGCTTATAAGGCGAGGTGTGAGGAGGCAGAGAGGAGCAGGGAAGAAGAGGGGAGTGAGGTGATGGAAAGAGCAGGGCCAGGACTCCTCCCCGGACCTCTTTGCTGACATCATCTGGTCGGGTCTATAAAGTCGGCACATGATTTATGGCCGTGAATTTCTTATAAACAATGGTGAGAAGACAAAATTTTGCCTCTAGTCTGAGGTAATGCAGCTCAGAAACAGCTTGCAAGAGCATAGAAACAGTGAGACAAAGGGGAGCACAGGTCTCTGGGGATCTCTAGAGTTATGACAAGGCGTTCTACTTTTCCAGAAACTCCCAAGTCATCTGGTCTGTATTTCAAGGCATCGAAGACCCTAGCTGGCAGCTCAGTTTTGGACACATGTTCAAGATAATGCACAAAACGGTTATTAAACTTTCACTCTATGTAGAAAAATGTGCTGGGTACCAGGAAAACAGAGATTCAGCTGTATATTCCACAAATATGTGTTTTTTTAAACTATTAAAAAGATCAGTTCTTTCCCTGAAATTGTTTGTAATCCAGTGAGAGAGGATAAGCAAGCATCCAGTTGAGCCAGGGAGCAGTTGATTATAATGGGTGGTGGGTTCAAAGAGGTCATTTTTCCTTATGTCTGGTGCACATGTATAGATATGTTTTAAGGAGTACTTATTAAGTACCATAGTCTATACTCTAATCAGCCCGATGGGACAAGCATTATTAGATATGTGTTTTATGGCTGAGGAAATGGACCGAAAGTTCATATGGCTGGCGAGTACTGAGCCAGACTGGAATCCACCTAGTACGAGCACAGAGTGCCCACCCATCTTTAATCACTCCACTGACATTCATGGGAAGAGCTGGGTGAAAGGCTTACAGTTTCTCCTTTGGGCACTAATACATGTCTTACAGTTAGTCTAAAGCCCAGACTTAGTCAGTATACTATACTCTTAATGGCACTCATAATTTAAGACTTAAAGAATCACAAAATGCAAACAATTCCTATTCGTTTTCTTCATTTCTTCTCCTGACCTAAGCTATCTCTAAAAGCAATAGGGGTTTAAGGAAGCAGCTGCCCAAAGGTCTTGTGGAACAGCCCTGTCAACAAGTGCTTTCAAAAATGTTATTCCAGAGGTGGTGAAGGATCTGCAGGGTCACACCCCCACCTTGTCACAAGGGCTGGAGCTGCAGTTCCTGCCGAGGATGAGGACATACTCAGATTTTTAGTCCAGATCTTGAATTTGATCTCTCTCCTGGTGGGCTTTGTCGACTGACTTGACTTGCTATTGGCAAAGGTCATGCTCATTTAATAACACCCTGGACATGCTAGGAGGTGGGAGAGTATGCCCGTAGCAGCAGCGGGGGCTGGGAACTCTTCTGCTGGTGCCAAGACTCTATAGTCTGAATATTCCTTCTGCAAGGCAGTCCGGAGTTTTCAGTTATTCACTGAAATAAATTTTAAAATTTCACCCCAGTCAACCATGGAATGATAGAAGTCAACTGAGTGGCTCAGGTAAGGGGTCTGGTTCAGGTCAGGTTCAGGGGAGCTGAGTTTGGCCTGGGGGCTCTTGGGAGCACTGGAGCTGGCCTGGCTTCTGCAGCCCTGGGGGAGCCATTGGAGGGTTCTGAGCAGGGCAGCAATAGGATTTGTACGATTCTTCAGAAGGGTGACTCTGGCTTTCAGGTTGTCTCTGATGAAGAACCGCCACCAAAAAAGGCTGTGTAATGGTGGAGGAGCTGCGAGAACGCAGTGCCAGCAGGATGCTGCCAAGCAGGCTGGCTGGCCTCCTGTGCTGCCATGGGCCTCTCGTTCTTGCCCTATATGGCTATGGACTTGGCCTTTCGGTCCTGGGCCTGCCTCCATTCTAGCGTGCTCCCTCCCTTTCCTCTGTGTCTTCTCTTCTGTTTCAGCTCTCCCAGCACTAACTCCGTTTTCATCCTAACCCCAATTAGAACCCCTACAGGACATTGATTTCATTCATATTTCATGATGTTCCACAAACCTCTTCTTAGGTTTCTTCCTACTGTAATTACCCCGTGCGTGTTATATTCTCCTTGTTTCTCACAATCCCCTCTTGATTAGGTACCTTTTCCTTCTCTGCTTTATCTTTTACTCACTGCTACATAACAATTGCTCTGTCTTGAAATATAAATATATAATGTATTTGAGAAACAAATAGCAGATCGTGGTAGAGATGTTCACTATGTCACCATCTCATTATCACTGAACCACAGCTCACCTTTCATTTTATTTTGTCGTCTCATGTCACAAAGCCAAAATTCCTCCTTCTCCTCAGAAAGGAACAGAAACTGGGAGGAGGAACACAATTCTTTTGCATTTGTCTCTGGAGACTCTGAAATTTAGAGTAAAGAGAAAGTTACTATTTCCTTAAGGAGAGTGGATTATTACTGAATCACAGAAGTAACTGCTTAAATGTTTACCAGGGTGCAGTGTGAATTTCGTCTGAAAATGCGTGCATGAGCATGCACACGTCCTGGACCTCTTTGCCTTCTGGGCTGCAGCAGTATCCTCACTCAGTGCAACCTACAGTTGCCGCGGACAACTGCCCTCGGAGGTGGTCCCACGGCCGGACTGAGGACTCTCTCCCCATTTCTCTTGTTTTCAGAGGCCAGCTCAGAAGAGGAAACCGTACCTTTCTTACACTGGCTAAATGCCATTACCACGCTGTGGTGGACTGATATGGTCAATGTGAGCAGGAACGCCCAGCTGGACTGAGTTGGTGTAGTTCTGGGGGTAGAGGATCCACCTGAAGGTTATTGCTGATACAACATAAAGGGGAACGGGAGCAGGAGATAGTTGCCAGCTGTTTCCCAGGAGAAGCTCTGCTGGGGCTGGTTCTCCCTAAGCAGACTCAGCTATTCTCATCGAGGAAGGAGCTTGGGGCCTTGCTGTCATCGAGGATGGCTGCTGCTGCTTTGGAAGAGCTCTGGCCCTCGTCTCTGCTGTGAGCATCGTGTCCTGGTTCCAGTAAAGATTTCTTCATCCATCACCTACAGACATGGACGTACATGCGATGATGCGCTCCCAGCCCCTGGCGGGATCTTTTGGTTCTCCAGTGTATTTGGCACTCTTCCTGCATTTGGTTTATGGGTGAATGTTGTAACTTGTAAATACCCTGTATTAAATCTGCTCTCTTGCAAACCATTGGCTCTAGGAAGGTAGTGGATACACACACTATTGGGTTTTTTTCTGTTCTTTTTGGTTGGTTATTTTTTGGAGTTTTAGGAGTGCTCTCTTTGTTCCTAGTATGTCTTGCATTTTTCTTTTTCTTTTCTTTGTTCTTTCCTTCCTCCCTTCCCTCCCTCACCTTCTCTTCCTCACCTTCTCTCTCTCTCTTCCTTTCCTTTCTTTTCCTTTCTTTTCCTTTCTTTTCCTTTCCTTTCCTTTCCTTTCCTTTCCTTTCCTTTCCTTTCCTTTCCTTTCCTTTCCTTTCCTTTCCTTCCTTCACTGGGAAATGAACCCAGGTCTTTGTATCTGCCTCCCTCCCTTTGTACTTTGAGATAGAGCCTTGCTAACTCATTAAGTTGCCCAGGCTAGGCTTGAACTCATGATGCTGCTGCTTCAGCCTCCCAGAGTGTTGGGATTACCCATCTTAACAATATTCTTAAGGACAACATTGGGGTTTGGTTACATTTCTCCCATCAGCTCTCCACCTTCCCAAGTGGCAGTATGATGCAGTATGTTTTCTATTGATGCTGTAACAAATGATCACAAACTTAGTGGTCTAAGTGGTACCACATTATTATCTTACAGTTATGGAGATCAAAAGTCCTAAATGGATCTCACTGGGCTAGGACACAAGGGGCTTTCCTCAAGGGTTTCAAGAGATTCAGTGGTAGAGCATCTTGCAAGCTCCTCAGAGAGATTAAGGCCCTGGAGATAGTAGGACCCACCTGTCCTAAAAGTCACCTTGGCATCAATCTGTTGCAACTTCAGAGATTTTTTGAGGTTCTCATACCCCAAGAGAGCCAAAGGCTCTCGAAGTGTTTCCTCCTTCAGGAGACACAGATCTCTCCCTGAGGGTGCTGAGATCTACATGCTCAGTCTTGCTACATTTCTAGTGAGTCTGCTGCTGCCCCCTTCCCACTCTACAGAGTACTCCATCTGAACTCTTGTCTGAGTGCAGGTCTACTTTGAGTCCCTGGATCCTCATTGTCCAAATTCTCTTTCTATAGCTGCACAATGCTCCTCAGGTGGTTGATTGTCCTACGAGTACAAGAAATGTTTCTTGGTCTCAAAAATCTATGGATTTATCGCTGGTACGGGTTCAGCAAGATTTGCCTTGCGCTGCTTTGTTGCATTGAACTTTTTGGTTTTACTATCACATGTCTGTGACAGTCATAAACTAATTCCCTAGGATTTCAGATTTTAACTTGCTTTTTCTCTGAACTTGAAAAGGGAAGAAGCTGTGTTGGGAGCACTAGGGGTGAGCAGTTTCAGGTTTGGGATCTCTCTGTAGCAGGAAGGCTCTTGTGAGGTCCGTCCGTGAATATGATAGAAATTTAGCCCACATCACAGGATGCCTCTGATGACATTTTAGCCTTTATTATTCTATGAGTAATTTTGCGGAGTTCATAAATACCAGGACCACTGTGGGGGAAGATGGGAACTTACTTGGATGGGTCATATCTTGGGTTGGGATATGAGCCCAAACTCTCCTGGAAATGAGATAAGGCATAAGTAAGTGATCGATCTCTTCCTTCTTTCCCCACATCGGTCCTCATTGATCCCTATCCAATTGTCTTCCCTAGTTACTTTATCCTCCCACACAATCTTTTACTAGTATTGCTAAGATTGCTCACTCAATTTGAAGGACACACTATTGGAAACACAGTACTAAAAAGTTAAAACAATGCGTTAACTTCACAAAATATTCTCCGTCATCGTCTATACATTCTACTGAAATTAAAATACTTCCAGTGTTGGGAAAAAAACCCAAACAGATTAAAAATTGTCTTACCACTTTCAATCTGGAATTGCCTGTTTGGAATTGAGCATATTCTTAGCATAATTTTGAAGTTTCGTAGACCCTGTTCCTAGTGGAACTGACAATATTCTAACATGCTATTGTAATTCACCCTACTGTGAATTACACATCACACATTCTTAAAAATTAAAACTCATATTACTATAATTTCACATGTATATTCCAGTAAATATTTGTTGAATTTGTTGAGAAATAGTACTTGCTATTTATTAGTCCATTTTGTGCTGCTATAGCAGATTACCACAGGTTGGGTAATTTGTAATGAACAGAAGTCTGTTGGCTCAAAGTTATGGAGGCTCAGTATCAGCTTCTGGTGAGGACTTTCTTGATGGGTCATTCCATAGTGGAAGATGGGAGCGCAGAAGGCAAGAGAGAGAATGAACACACTCTGAAATAACAAATCCCATCAACAGGGTGGAGTCTCATGAACCAAGACCTCCTTTTGAGCCCCACCTTCAACACTATCATTCCAACATATGAACTTTGGGGGACACATTCAAACCACAGCACATGGTAATGAGCAAAGAAAAATCCATGTTTTGAAAACAGCAGCTTCACTGTTTGAAGCATCATGATTTAGACTTTCGGGCATGAGTACTTTGCATCAGTTAAGTATACGCCTTTCAACCTTACCTGTCTTGTAGGTGGCATTCACTGAAATTGTGATTGATCTCCACCCAAAACGCTAATCTTTGAGAAATTGAAAATGAGGTTAGAGTTTTCTTCTGAAAGTTAAACTGCACAATTAGCAGAGGTTAGAACGAACCAGAAATCAGGAAACTCACTTTTGAATGAGTGTCCTTGGTGAGGACAAGACTTATTTCAAAGTAGGGTATGTGCTTTCCATAGATGGGTGGTCAGCTATTGAAACACTGACAAGGCAAAATCTCCAGGGCAAAAGGTACTCCTGGCCATTTCATCTATGCAGGGAGGAGGGGGTCTTATCCCATACCCATCCATGTGGTGGTTTTCACTGGCAGGGTCATTCCCGTGGAGCATGGCTGTGTTATGGATTTTATCTAGATGCTCCCCTAAAGCCTCATGCACTCATAGGTGGTGCTTTTGGGAGGTGACTGGATTGTGAATGTGTGATACTCATCAATGAATTAGTGTAATGATGGGTTTATAGCTGGGTGTGATGCTGGGGGGGGGTGAAGCCTGGTGGGAAGAGGTGGGTCACTGCAGATGTGGCCTGGAAGGGTATATATTCCTCCTTCTCCTTCGAGCCCTTGCTGCTTCTGGCTGCCATGCCATAAACTTTTTCTCCTCTGCCATGCCCCTCTTCCATGCTGCCCTGCCTTGGAGCCAGCCAAGTATGGACTGAGACCTCTACAAACTGTGAGCCAAAATAAACCTCTCTTCCTTTAGCTTGTGGTTGTTGAATATTTGTTCCAGCAATAAGAAAGTAGCAAGACAGGCTCCCTCCAGCTGTCACTTAGATGTCATCAAACATACCTTTAACTCCCATGGTTACTCTTTCAATTACAAAGGACATTTCATGTATTGTCCTCAGGGAGAGCAAGTATGTCATGCCAATAAAGTTTGCTTATTGACATAGTGGCTATCAATTCATACTTTATCATTCTGGGTTTATGTGACCTTGCTGAGGTTGTGGAATGTGAATCCTACTCTGAGAGATGGAACTCTCCTTAGTGCACTGGCACTAGATTTCTGAGTGCACAAGGCTGAGAGTGGGTCTCACAGATTGTGGGACAGTCAGGAGCATAATGCAAACTGTTCTCTTGGCAAAGTCTCAAAATTCCTGCTTGCTTTTATTCCAAACATCCATAAATCCATTATCTCAAAACTATTACTATTGTCATAAAAATAATCACAATGGTTTATATAGTAACACATGACACTTGTTATGGGTCCAAACACTCATTCTGTCTTTTATCAGTTATGTGATCTAGGGCAAATGACCTAAGCTTTCTTAGGGTTTCTCTGTCTGCAAAATGAGAATAGTAAGATTCTTAGGATTTCTGTGAAGAGTAAGTATATTCTTATGATACAGCAAGTGTCTTTTTAGGGTAAGAGTGCCCCAAGCCTACTCCAGAGATGTGTTCTTTGGTGGTGTGTGTCTAGGATTTTAATTCCCGTGGTATATTCCGGTATTTCATTTCTTAACTATCTAATGTGAAAAAATGAAAATAAATATGATATCTTATAATTAGAAACTCATAAATCCTTCTGAATTTCTCAGAATAAGCCTTAAAATTTCACAAAAGTGATTGTGAGTGTCATTGCAGGTTTTCTCTTTGTCAAATCTTCCTGACCCAAACTGTCTGCATTCAATATTGAAATTTTCCAAGAATATCTTTGGAACTTAGCTTTCTTTACAGTTTGTTCCAGAAAGTCCGAGATAAGGTCTACATCCTAAAGATTTGTCCTAAGTGTGGAAAGGGAGGCTGCTATGGAGAGTACTGGCTGCGATTCCTGCTTTGAGGGCTGGAACTGAGGAAGTGAATGGAAGTCATCGCAAGGCGACTTTATTTCAGCCCCACTGTTGTTT
This sequence comes from Hystrix cristata, assembly GCA_004026905.1. Lineage (NCBI taxonomy): Eukaryota > Metazoa > Chordata > Mammalia > Rodentia > Hystricidae > Hystrix > Hystrix cristata. The sequence goes on from PVJO010009818.1 coordinate 29,493, forward strand.
ACTTTTGACTTCTTCGTGACAGAGCACATGAGCAAAAACAAATAAGAACATAGATAACCTGAAAAATTTAAGGATTCATTTAATAGATATATATTGAACTCTACACTGTCAACATGACTTCCCCCAACTTTCATTGAACATTTATTGATATTAGTCATACACTAGAGCGCAAAATAAAAGGTCAATTAATTCCTCAAAGCAGAATACATATAGATTGTACTTTCTGGCACAATGTACAATGGCTTATGTATGCACACACACACACAAAATAAAGATTCAAAGAGAAAAATCAAAACTATAATTACAAACTGAGTCATTTGTAAGGAAATGGATGCACCTTGAGACCATAATGTTAAGTGAAATGGACACACAAGCTTAAATATTGCATGGTTTCTCATAGGAGAAACCAAATTATAAATAAATAAAGAGCCAAATAAAAGATAGGTAATAGGATTGAGGAGATAGATCTTTCTCAAATGGCAAAGAGATCAAGTGATGGAGGGAGAGGGGAGAAAGGAGGTGGGAAAGAGGATGAAAATGAATGAAGGTGTGTTCTGTACATGTACCAACTCTACCCAAGGAATGTAAACATTATGTCTTGCAAAGATGTACTAATAAAAAATAAAATTTAAGAGAATAAAAAACTAACTGCAGAGTGTTTATATATGAATGAAAATGGAAGTAGCTATTTAAGGTAGTCAAAGCTGAATTCAGAGGAAAATTCATGTCTTCAGCAATTTTTACTTCAATAAAAATTAAATGATATAAGCACACAATTTTTAAGAAGCTGGTAGAAGAAGACAGATAACCAAAACTTTTGTCATATATAGAAAAAGATGAAATTAGGTATGTAAGCTGAGAATCTCAGTAAATGTAGAGGAACTCTAAAGATAATCCATGATTTTTCTTCAAAACAATCCTTCAACTTTTCTAGGGTGTATTTTCAAGATTGCCTAATGTCCATGAAGCTATAAAAGATGTTCGGTAACTGTTTAAATTTGACTATAGATGATAAAAATCCTGTCACTTTTTCAACTTTAAAAGGGAACTATTAAAATAAATTGTTGTAGTCTTGTTAACAATTCAAAGTACAGATGCAAATAAAAGTTTTTATCACCCACAAGATGATTGAAGACTATTTAAAACTCCTTATTGGAAGCTAAGAATAAACACATTCTAAGGGTCAAAAACAGCATATGTTGTACAAAACTCATAACAGAATGGAAACCAAGAAAAATCTGAGATTAATACAGGGTGTCATTTACTTTTCAAAATTTTCTGGCCAAGTTATATTTTAAGGGTTTTGTTTTGCGGTAAGTCTGTGGCGCACACCTGTTCACTGTTTCCAGGGTATACTATTTTGGTCGATACTGAACTTTATTTTATTCCAAGATTTATACCAGCCTACTACCTGCTGGTTAGCTTTTGTTATAGCTGCCAGAGCACAATAAAGCTCCTCTTCCTCCTGAGTTTCCAACTTCGAAGTACACAGACTCCCACTTCTCCTGCTCCCCTAGGGACTCAAATTCCAGAGTAGATTGTCTTTCATCCTTAATTATCACTAGGATTGTGTCCTTTCGACTTTTCCAATTCTTCATAAATATCTCAGTGAATTGTAGGAAGGAAGGAGATATAGTATTAAGAGTCTTGAGTTTATTAGGTTATCTCATATTACATGAAAACTCCCTGCTGTAGAGTTTTCTGAACTATGTTCCCTGGAGCGTTGTTCTGGGACTGGTGAATCAGTGCTGGAACCCCCTTTTGGGTATTCATCATGAGGATTAGCAAATTAAAGACTCTGAGAAGTCCTGAGTAAAGAAGTCAAGTTATTAAAATATAAGTTAGTAGAGTACATAATTTACAGCTGTTTCTGTTTAGCCTTGTTCTAGGTGAGGGTTGGCCTGTGGGCTTTCTTCATCCAGTCACTTGGACCAGCTTTGGGATTTCGGGGTGTTTTTGTTTTATGCATGCATGTATGTGCACATGTGTGTGTTTTACGTTAGGCAATCTGCATTAGTGGTCATTCATTGATTTTTAAGTTTTCTCCTCCAACAGCAAAGAGGACTAACTGTATTAATCTTATACCATGTATCATTCCACTTTAAATTGCTTCAAATATTCGACCCAGATATTGGATTCTTCCTCTTGATGGGAGTGACTCTGTATGTGTGTGTGTGTGTGTGTGTGTGTGTGTGTGTGTGTGTGTGTGTGTGTGTTTGGTCTGTAGCTGGGGACAAAAAATGAGCTATGAAATCAACCCTACTGGTGGCCATGTGGCCATCTACATGGGCTCTCTTTGCAGCCCCACTGCCCACAATAAACTTACCAAAGATAGTTGCTAGTGATGGGCATGAAGGAAGTTCTTTTCTCCATATTCTGATGAATATTCTGTCAGTTCTTCTGAATTTACCAGGACAGAACTAGGTCCTTACAGTGTTGGTGGTAAAGTGTGGGCCAAAGCTGAGTGGTAGAGTTAGATAGGTATCATCCCTCAGCTGCAGAACAGGGGATGAAGGGGCACAAAGGGCTCCCTCACACTATGAAGAATACTTCAGGATCCACATTTTCTTCTTCCTATGAGCATTTCCCCTCCTTCCCTGACCTTTCACCAGATCTGTCTCCTAAGGTCTTTGCTTCATTTGCATTCCACCCATTTCTTAAAACTTGGAAATCTTCAGGAATTTGGTAGATCTCTGCTACCCTTATTCTTGTCATTTCTGCAGACATGCAAGAGAGAAGGAAAAGTTCTGGCTCCTACAGTCTCTCCGTGTGAGAAGCATCTATAGCAATCTACCTTACGAAGAGCACCTTGCTTTTTCCTCTTATGTTTGGATGACTCTAGATCTTTAGGGAATATTACACTTGGATCTCTTACACTGGGAGCATTAATTGTCTGCAAACATTTGATGTTTGCAAAGCTTTTGAGCCTCATTGTACAGAAAGAGCAATTTTCTCCTTTGGTTCAAATACAAAAGCCCTGTTCCAGGGACCTGTTTTGGTATAAAAATCACTCTAAAACTTAGTGACTTAATAAAACCCTCTATGTTTATTTTGCATATAAATCTGTAAGTTGAGTGTGGCTCAGCAGGTACAGCTCATCATTGCTCTGTTCCAGTGGCCCCTCAGCCGCTGGGGTCTGTGCACTGGGTCTGTCTTGCATGGTGGCCTCAGGGTTCTTATGTCACATCTCAGGGTTCCAACAGTGAATGTTCCAAGAGATCCAGTAAGAAGCTGCAAGTTATTATTTTTTTTATGTTGCCTCTGATATCATGCATCTAACTTTTGCTATATTCCATCGGCCACAGGAGATAAGTCCTGAGTCAATCTGCGAGGGGGTACACAAGGCAGGGACATCAAGAGGTAGGCATCATTGGGGGACCCCCTTGGAGGCTGGATACCACATCCTACTTCTGTCCACCTTGAAAAGGAAAACTTATTTTTTAAACTGCAAATTGGACACTACTTGCCACAAAACCTTGATCACCACGAAGAAGAGATCAGAACACATCTTCTCTATGCATCTTCTAGCCACTGAGTTGTCTTTATTAAATGGAAAATTGAATTAGGGGCATAGAGTGTTGGTATTCGGCATATAATTTTACAGAAAGGTAGTTAACGTTATGTACCCAGGATGTCAAATCCATCTTGACTCTGTAGACCTGGTTTTGCATGTTGTACCAGATAGGGAGGAAATTCTGGATGCTGGCCTTCAAATGATAGTAAGGCATCCAGACTACTGTGAAACCAGCAGCTACCCCATTTTAGCTCCTGACTTCATGCTGAGCAATAACAAAAGAAATAAATGGAGACTATGATGCTGTGGTTTGGGAAATAATGCTTACACACACAGGATGCGTCCACTTAAGTCCTTTAAAAACCAATTGTTCTAATGATTTTATTGCTTTGTAACAAAATAAATCAAGTGGACACTGATTTCAAGGTCACTGAGAATTGAAGTTTAAACATAGTCATGACTACTAGGATGCAAGTTTGAATGCAAGGAGGCTTGAGGAAGAAGGCATCACAGTATATTGTATTCTTGTAAACATTAGTACAGGTACAGAGCAATAGAGATTCCCCTAGATGATGCTAAGTAGGCCTCATGTCCCCTGCTTTCAGAGGGCTGAAGCATTAGATATTCTTTTCCATTTTAAATCTGCTAAGGTATAATGTACTGCCCTAAAGAAGAATAGATTCCAATTTGGCTACATTTCTTCTAAGATGCTGTTGTTGATTACCTTCCGTGTTTCATGTTTCTGGTTCCCTAAAACATGAGCTAAACCTTCAAAATACAGTCCTATGGGATGGCATGTGGGAGAACGCTGCTCCCAGTAGAGAAGATAGAAAATGAGAATAGAGACTTTTTGCCACATTCTCTTTCCCAGCTCCAGCTCCTTCAGGAAAACTCTGTAGATCAATAGATGTGGCCTCTTTGCCCCTCCTTACCCCGACTTCCCCTCCCTGCGTATACCTCTGCCCAGATCCTGCTCTGTTACCTCTGCTGGTAACCAAAGCAGCAAGAATTGCCTGTTTTCAGTTTGGGGTAGGGCAGACCTGGGATGTTGGTACCAAGCCACTGAGCCCTCACTTCTAATACATTTCACTGGGACCCACTTGGAAGAGCAAAGAGAAAGAAAGAGCAATCACTAGAGCACAAAGCAAGCAGGACCTGGAGGTGAGCCCCGGACTGCTGAGCTGGGAAGGAGGCCTTCCTGGTTCTGTACAGAGAGAAGGCTTGGATTCTGAGATGTGATGGTGTTGATTGGCTAGTACTGGGCATACATGTCTGGAACCAGAATAACACTTGGCTAGAGGGAGCTGAGCCCAGCCCTGGGGCCACACCATACGCTGGAGCACAGTCCAGTGGGCTGACTTACGGCGCACAGACAGGGACAGGGTCGATCACGGAGGCGGTCATGGCTTACAGCCCTGCTGCTGCCACCAGGTTTGCACCCGGCTCTGCTAGCTGATTCTCAGCCTGGTCCCCATTTTGGGCAGCCTGAAGAAGTCACGCGATGGGCCCTCTGATTTGTGGCTGCTACTCCGCAGGCGCAGGTCGTTGAGTCCATCTCCCTGTTTCCTGGGGGTCCCGGTCAGTATGGCAGCTTCTCTGGGGGGACACAGTGAGATGAGCAGACAGCGTCACAGCAGAGCTTGCCTCCTGCACAAGGAGGGGGGACCCACGGTCAGATATTTTCCAGGACATCAAGGGGGACAAGGCCTCTCTTCTTCCCACTGAGGACTCGAATAAAACCGTCTCGTTCTTCTTCAGAAGTCACACAGATCTGAAGGTCAAGGAAGAAAAATCCAAAGACTTTAGTGTGGACAGGAACACTAGAACCTGCAGTTTATGTGACTACTCACTGAAGTTGCAGGAACACCAAACTGGAAAAGGAGAAAAGCTTCAGGGAAGGTAGTTGTGGCACTGTGAAAACAAGTTTTGATTAAAAACAAACAAAAAACTGTTAGGTGGAAACTAGCACTTGGTACTAAACCCAGGCATTGAACGTTTTCTGGGCTTCAGCTTTATGACTGAGCCTTAATGTGCCTTACCTACTATCAGGAAGTCAAAGGGAACTATTCCTAGCCCTAAGCACAGAGGTGCTAACATCTTCCATATTGCACAGTAAGGCATCTATGCTACACTTAAAAAGCAGGAGGTAAAAATCCACTTGGGTGCTCTTGCCACTCACTACTTACATTCCAGTTAAGTACATGTAAATAAGAGGTTTTGAGGAGGACTATCAGTGTGCTCTGTCTTATGCTTGACCTGCTTCCATCAGTGAATTATGTCTTCCTAGAAGCAGAGTCCATAAGTGACTTACTAAGCGAGTTCTTGGGAGGGGAGCAGGATGGGGCAGAGTGAGGAGCCTCACAAGGATGCACACTCAGAGACAAGCCCAGCCTGACCACAGGGGAGCGCTGTGCATGGGTTTCACCACAATGTTGTCTCACTCGGAAGCAAAGGGTGTGGCCGTTTGGGCCCCAGACACTCATTGGTCACTGGTTGAATTGGACCAAAAAGGCAAAGCCTCTAGGGTAAGGCAGGTCTGGCTCGACTAGGTCTGGCTGGTTGACTGGAGCAAGCAGCTGTGAGTTGTCAGCACTGATAAATACAGAAATTGGGAGAGGGGGTGTGCCCACTCAATGAAAGGCATGTGGGTAGGGCCACCTGCCTTTCTTGGATTGTGGCCCCTTCTTCCACCTTTAAATCCAGTAATGATGGACTGAGTTCTTCTCATACACTTTATTTTTCTGATTTACCTTCCGGTATATCTTTCCACTGCCCACTTCTGTTGCATCCCCCTGCCTGAGCCAGATGTACTTTTAGGCTTATAAGGGTGGCGGTGTTTGATTTATCTTCTCTAGACAGTCTAGGATAACTCTCATCTCAAAGTCCAAAACTGTAATCATACCTGCAAAGACCCTTTCGAATGAAATCTGGATTATTGCTGCTATAACAAATTACCACAAATTTGGTGACTTAAAACAACATAAATTTATTATCTCATAGTCACCAGTCCTAAAACCAAGGCATCAGGAGAGTTGTAGTCCTTCCGAAGGCTCTCAGAGAGAATGCGTGCTCTCTATCTTTTCCAGCCGAAGTCTACCTGCTTTGCTTGGCTCATGGCCCCCTCCTCCATCTTCGAGGACAGCAGCAAAGCAGCTTCAAGTGCCTCTGACTTTTGCTCCCTTTGCCATGTCTCTTTTTCTGATTCTGATCTTTGTGTTTTGTGAGAATCTTTGAGATTAGGCTGAGCTCGCCCATGTAATCCAGGATAATCCCCTCATCAAAAGATTGTTAAAGTAATCATATCTACTAAATTCCTTTTGCCATAAAAAGTAAAAGAGTCAAAGTTTTAGGGATCAGGATAGGAGCAGCTTTGAGACATTATTTCTACTATTATTCTATTTACCACAAGAGGACAGCATTAACAGTATTGCAGGAAATATGCACATACACCTGAAAAGATAATATTCTTTGATGCAGTAGGTTGAAGGAACACTTGGCCTTGGTTTTTTACGAGAAGAAATCTCTTGAGGTAGAGAGATGATGTTATGACATGTAAAGAAATATGCTGTAGAGGAAAAGGGGCTGAGAAGAAAGATTACCAAGAAATAAAGACTGCATTAAAATTTATGTTAGAAGCAATGAAAGAGTGAATTGAAACTTCACAAAATGAAATGAAATGAGGACTGTCTTGAAACATTCTCTTTGGAGGACGAGGAGAGAGATAAAGAAGTGGAAAACGATAAAGATACTAAAGCTATAAGGAAAATATGATAAGATAAAGATGATCCAGCCAAAGAATTATTATGCTCCTGGGGAAGAAGTACTAAGATCAAAAGGTAAATGATAAACACGGAAAAACATTGACCACATAGGATAGACCAGGTGTAAATATTCTTAGAAGAGAAAACTTTTTATTAATACAAGAAAATGGGCAAAGTACATGAGGAAATTATACCAATGCTTGGTAGATATGTAATAAAATTGCAACCTCTTTACCCAGGAAATGCAGAATAACATAAAATATTATTCCTCTATCAAAATGACATATATCGAATATACTCATGTTCAGTTCTGGCAAGGATGTGGTGACCAGAATAGTTTCTTAAACAGCTGGTGTGGGTGTAAATTGACGCAACCATTCTTGAGGCAAAATGGCAGTATATATAAAAGACAGTAAAAGCCTTTTAAAATCTGTTTTCCTGTAAATTCTAAAGTATATCTCAAGGAAATAATCAGAGTTAGTGAGAAAGATTTAAAGATGCTTATTGCAGTTATCAATAATAGTTTAAAAAATAAAAACTCAGAGCATTCAGCAAGAGGGCTTACTTAAATGCATCCTTGTACATCTAGAGTAGGGATTGGTAAATTATTTTGTAAAGAACCAAAGAGTAAATATTTTAGGCTTTTCAGGCCAGGGGATTTCTGTTAGATTTACTCAACTCAGATGTTACAGAATATTGTGCAGCTAAAATCTGATAAAACCTTCATTAAAAAAAAGCAGAGTAGATCAAATTTGGCCAGTGGACCATAGTTTGCTGTGCTTGATCTGTATGCAGTTAAAAACTGTGTTTTGATAAATCTTTAAAAAGCTGGGGAACTAAATAGAATATGGTATTAATTATGAATTACAAGGATGGTTTGGTGTGAAATATGTCAGTGTTTATGTCAGTAACACTGATGGCTGTGGTCACTATTGTGGTCACTATTTTTTCTATCTCTATAAAATGCTGTTTTCTGAACTTTCTCCATTATAAATTGCATTTCAGTTCTATTACCTAAAGATATTTTCTTTGTTTTTAAAGAAGTTTTCATACAACACAAAGACCAATGAAAATAGTTCTATAGGTGTGATCAAACTGTGGATGACTTTAAAGATATGTTTTTATTGTATTTAAAGTTATGTATTTAAGAAGCTTAAATTTTACAGAATGAAGAAAATATATTCTTGTGTCAGTGCAAACTCTGTTTTCATGACAAATGGATAACTTAATTCTATTTGGAAACAAGATCTCTATGAAAAAATAATATAATAATTAGAGTCAGATTAACCCCAGAGGCAGAAATGTGATTTAATAAAAATGATATATTCGGTTTATTTTCAGAATCAAGTTTCTTCTATTTCCCTGCTAATGATCATTTGTCTCTTTTTATTTTTAGAATTATAGATATCATGGTGGCTATTTTCTGGTACTTATTGGCAGTTTTAGGTAGATGTAATTGCTGCAGATGAGCTCCCCACATGGACTTTACTCTGAGGGATGATGGCGGCAAGGCAGATGAGCCAGTTAGCACCTGAGGTGTCCGGCTTCAGGGATGGAGCTTCATACAGTGACCCCAAGTAACTCTCACAACCACAACTAGTATTCTACACGATCAGAGAAACTTCTCTAGTTACCAACTATAGAAATGATCCCTGAAAGTATAGCCTTTCACAACCACAACTAGAGGGAGATGCCACTATGCTGACTTTACAGATGAGAATGTTGGCATGCAGAGGTGATTTTGTCAAAATTACACAGGATACAGATCCATATTTGTGTGACACTGGAATCTGTGTTCTTTATTCTATCTACATTATGTTTCCCCAGTACACAAGCATATTTTCAAATCTTCCACCTAAAATAATTTAAGACACTAAAGTGGAGACAAATTTTGACTTTTTTTGTAACAACTTTTAAAAATGCAGGATTTTTTTCAAGTGGCTGATGTATTCTAAAAGCTAGTTGCCACGTTAATGACAAAAATTGGAAATAGAAAATTTGTATAAGGATAGAGACCTCAGTGCCTTTTGTCGACTGGTATCTGATTGGAAGTGACTCCTATCTAAATGCATAAAGTGATTTTAGTCATCAAAGCACAATTATCAATTCAAGATGGTAGAAATGAAGGTCATTTTCAGACTTCAGCTTTGAGTAGAACTACTGGGAGTTTGTAAAAGAGACTAAGTCTTGTGTTTACTAGAGAAGTTCTGATTTAACAGCTGGGGGGTGGATCTAGAAATCTTCATTTTCAACAAATGATTTTGATCCCCAGGTGAGTTTGATTCAAGTGGTCCAAAAGCCATAATTAAAGAAACACCAGTCTGTGTAAATCATTGAGGACCGTGTCATTTTCCGAAGATGTGTGCCGACCTTTTTGGTTCCACATTCATGCTGACACGATATGTTGTATCTCGAATATGTCTAATTGAAGAAGATGAGTTGTAGCCCTCACTTCTCCCCACTCTGATACCCAGCAGAGTGTCAGCTCAGCCATGAGAATACAGTTTGTGGGAATGCAGGTGTGAGGCCCACTCTCAGAAAAATTGTTTTGAAGCATATGCCAAGGAATTGGTAGGAATCATTGAGCAGATGTTCTGCTTCTGGAAACTGATCAACTTGAGCAAATTTTAATTTGCATTCTGGTTTCACTGATTTGTATTTTAATTATATAAAAACAATGGTTAATCTTAAATCAGGAAGCACAAGATTATTCTGAGAAAAAATCAAATGTGCTAGCAAGATGATTTAATAACATATGCCAATAAAGATAACATACTTCGTGGATTTATTTTAATGAAAAGGGGCTCCAAATTTTTGAAACAGGAAAGACACAGTTGGGTTAACTTGCAGAAGTTTGAAGAGTTGGCGCAGAATTAAGGTGGGAAAAGTGCCAATCTGCTTTATGGGGTGTGTCTGGCAATAGAGACGGGGTCTCGGTCTCATGGTGGCATTTTCACTGCCTGGAGTAGAGAATGACTCAATAGGGAACCCTCATGAAGAAGAATATGTTTTCAAGGGGTCCTGTGGTCCCAAAACTTTGCCTTTATGACATCTGCGTACCCAGGAGCCACACTGTGTAAATGGCTTTTTATTGTTCATAGATTTTCACATTATTCAGGACACTAGGCCTCAGTGGACGGCACTGACTTGGAATTTGCAGATCTGTGTTTAAGGTCCCCCCTGGCCACTTGCCAGGTTCTTGCCTGTTCATCAAGGCACATAACCCAGTGAACCTTTATTCTCCCTCTTGTAAAGTAAAAATAATAATCATTCTACAAAATTCATTGACATGTGGGTGACAGCAAAGAAAGTATCACAGGTATATAAACTTTGTCAATATTATATAATTTGTATGTATGACAGGATTAAAAAATAAGTAGTAAAGATGATATTTGTAACAATTATTATTGAGATGATGTCTAGGGCAGGCGTGTGGGGATGGTGGGCTCCCCAGATGTGCTATGCTGAGCTGCCCTCAGACACTGCTGCCCTTCGCTTCTTGCTGTAACCTCACCGGGGAGTGTATGGGCAAGTGGCATGCTGAGTTGACACCAGCTCCATGGAGAGGAAACAACTTTGGGCAGAAAATCACTGCAGCACATCCATGGCTTCTGATCTCTGCAAACATACAGTCCACCCCCCCCCCAAAATGTAGACACGCAGGAAAATACAAACTTGTATAAATATTTTAATACTGAATTTATCGAGACATCATGAGATTAATACAAGTTATCTGTGGCCTTTACAGTTACAAGAGGTGCTCAAAGTGGTGCCATCTGTTGAAAAAATCATAGTATTTTTCTTTTCCTGAAGTATGTATACATTTTTTGGCAGACTCTGAATATTATGTCCAAAGTGACCAGATAGAAGACAGCTTGTATAAATTTACAAAATTCAGCATGTCCTAAAGTGGGTATACAACATAAGCTATTTTTATAAAAGGGAAAAATGCCAATTACAAGTAAAACTGCAGAATTAGGGTGAAATCATAGAGCCCAGTGACCCAGTTTCTTAGGATATTAGTGAATTTATTAACAAAAAATCATTAGCTGGAATACATGTCTGGGGTTATTTGCATGAATTGTAGCTGCTGTCTTTGGATAAGCAATGGAGGGATGTGGTAATATGTGCTTGCTCAGGCTTGCACTGAGCATGTGCATATAAACATATTATTAGATTTAAAAGAAAATGTTGATTTTTTTTCTTTTTAAGTGTAGTTTTGGGAAATATACTGTGAGACTAAACAGAAAAGAAAAGAGTTCTTTTTTCCTACATTTGCATTAATTTTCATTACCTTTGTATCACTAATATTTAATTTCACTGTTTCTAAAACCTTCACTTTTTTTGTGGAGGCTGCTGGGGATTGAACTCAGGGCCTTGTGCTTGCTAGCCAAGTACTCTACCATTTGAGCTAAATCCCCAACCCTACCTTCACTGTTTTATAAATAATCCTGCATTATTTATAAAACCATCATTTAAGATGATGACATATTATTTGAAGATCTCTCTCCTCGTTCTCACCTCACTTCCGAGTCAGGAGATCTGATTTGACCACAGGTGTCAGGGCTTTATCACTGTCTGGTAAAACTTCCTCCTTTCTTAGGCTTCCTGGGAGGTCATCAGCTGTATTATTTCCTGTGCAGTTTTGCTGCCCTCCTTCCTGGTCCTTTGTCTTCCATGAGTCATTGGTGTCACAGGATGCTGAGTCTCAGTCCAGCCTTTGGTGGTGGTAATGAGAGGAAGGTGGCCAGGGAGTGTAGTAAGGAGGCCTTTTATGTCCTAGGTCACATCTGGTACTCTGTCTGGTTCACTCTGGTTCCAAGAATAAAAACAGGGCTTCGGGCTCCATCTCCATCTGCATCTCTCTCTGCATGTTCACCTTGGGAGAATGGTCACTGGGATCTGGCTTCCAGCATTCTGTCCATAATATTATCATCACACCATTAAAACTGCTTTTGTTCCTGACATTGTGCCTCAAAAGAAAGTACTTTTGTTGACCTAATCATTCTCGTTGTGTGATTGTTCCTAATTCTTACCATTACAAACACTATTCTGATTACTGTCTTTTTGTGGAAAGATTTCTACCCCCTTTTATTAGATTATTTTCTTGGGTACATTATAGAAAGTAGAATTACTACATTCATGAGGTTGAGCAATTTTTTGGCTCTTAACACATAGTACCAAGTCATTATTCGAAATGAGTGGATGGATGTATCCTAGCATTTATGGAAAAGCCAAATTGCCTTGATTCCATCCTCCATCCTTGTTAAACTATATATGGAGAATAATACTCAGAATTATTGGTCTCATATTTTAAATAACTTTTATTTACTTGAATATAAGGGGAGGGAGAATAAAATTTTTTAAAAAGCTATTCCTTCACATTATAATTTTAGAGATACTTTTGAATAGCTCTAAAAGAAAATTAAACCATTATTTCTTCAGGGTTATTTATTAGTTATTTGGAGCCATATGTGGGATACAAAATGGTTGGCTAGGTTGGTTAAAACAGTTCTTTAAAACTATAAGTCAGATATATTCATAAAGTAATGAATGATTTTTGTGCGCGTAACTTAGAAACTACCTATGAAGGCACTTCTAAAACAAAATACTCAAGATGTGTTTGAGCAACTCTCTTGAACAGAGATGCATTACAGTTACTAATTCATTTTTCTTTTTGTACTTTTGTGTAAGGTGAGCCTCATCACTTTCAATTAGAGGTGTTCATGGCCTTGGGAAATATAATTCTTATACCAAGAATGCAGAATGAGAGGCAAGGTTTTGGCTTCCAAAATTAGACATTGAAACCCAGTGTAAGACTTTACTGGGAGAGAAAAGAATTTCTAACTTTTAATTCTATGAATCCTCTTCTAATATATCCAGAACAAACTTGGAATCCTGAGCAGACTGTTTTACCCTGTAGTGAGGATACAGAATTGTGACATGAGGAGAATTTCAGATAACAGGGATGGAAAGGAGCCCTCTGTAAGTTGGAAGAAGACAAAGAGAAGAAAAATAAGACGAGTTAAATTATGATTGTCTATCAACAATGATGGGATGAGACAGGGAAGAAAGTAGCTTAAGGACATATAGGTGCGGGGGGTTCGGGAAAAGTAACATTGTAAAGGACTCCAAATTCAGCGGCACTGGAGCCAGATGGTATCAGACACCTCTAGATCAGATGTAGGGAAACGTCTAACACATGCACCTGAGGCGATCCTTGGTCATCTCTATTCTGCGTCTTATGCCATGATGTGAAGATGTGATCATCAGCAAACAGGTAGAGGTTTAGAATCTGGGCAAGGAAACCTAAAATGGATACTCGAGATTGGAGGCAAATATAATGAACCCTGGAACACGGCAGCAAGTAACACCAACGTGCTCCTAAGAGACAATGGAGGCACATCGGTGGGCACAAGCAGAGAGTCCAAAGTGGCTGCTCACATCAGTGAGCAGTGAGCCTCTGAGAAAAGCACAGCGACTAGCTATTCTCACCCTGGAGCATGAAGTAATGCACAGTTCCTCCTGCAAACAGACGACACCAAGCGAGCTTCCTAACATTTGATTTTGCATGTTTAGATTCTAACTAAAGTAATAGGGTTTGGAATAAGAATACCTTTTCCCAAATTAAATACATTATAACCTCACTCATCCCAATTTCTGCGCACGCTCATGTTTGCTTTGGTCACACCTGGCTGTTTTTGCGTGATGTACTCACCTGGTTCTCCTTCAGTGTTATCTGCCCCTGCTCCTTACACCCGATGAAGGTTCTAACACACCTAAAAATCTTCTCATTTTGTTGGACTCTCTGAACAAAGTTGGCTGGAAAGAAGCCAATCCTGTCTTGAATTTTTCCCTGAAAGGAAATAGGAGGTACTTGTTTGCAATTGTAGCACTTATTGCAATTACTAAATAATTACCAAACAATCTTTTCTTTTTCAAGAAAGAGAAATACTTACTTTCCACCAGTCTTCATTGGAATCCTCTAGAAGAGTAATCATGTCTCCTGGCCTAAAATGAAGAATGGATAAGTTAGGTGAGAAAGTAAAAAAAAAAAAAAAAAAAAAAAAAAAAAAAAAAAAAAAAAAAAAAAAAAAGTATGCGATACTTTAGAGATAAAAGTTTTTCATTCTTGCAAGCAATCTTAAAATACATAGAGATAAAACAAACATGCCCTCACAGTTTTCACACTCAAGAAAGCAGAAAGTGGGTACAATCTCTGTGCTGTATTTCAAAAAATAATCCTTTTCTTAATTTGGTACACAGATAATCATATTTACACCGCAAAAACCATTCCAAAATTTGAAACTTGACGTTTCAAACTGGGTTTCCCTTTGCATTTCCCTCCCATTCCCCGTGTGTCCTTCTAGAGTCCTTGCTATACACTTCCATTTACATGTAGATATGTATAAGTGTTTTGGGTTTTTTCAGTATTGGGTTTTTTTTAGTATTTAGTAGAATTTATCATTTTTATAATTATCTACATTTTCTCGTTGCCTTTTTGGAGTGCCCTTTTGCTTACCTCCACTTTCTGTGCCTGCCACCTTTTATGTTGGTACGATTTGGAATTTTGTTTTAGGTGTTTTGCATGTGTGTTTACATCACTCATCAAGAATTATTTGGGTTTAGCTGAAGACTTAAGCGTTTTTGGTAGTGTCTTTTAGACATGTTTGTTACTTGCTACTTCTTGTTTGTATTTTTTCCCCAAATCAGGCATGTGTGTGTGTGTGTGTGTGTGTGTGTGTGTGTGTGTGTCTGTGTGACCTTTAATTCTTTTTACCCCACACAGGAGCTTTTGCAATGTGAAGGTTCTTATGTTTCATCATGGAGAAAAGTCTCTACTCCATCTTTCACTGTTTGCTGTCATCTACTTCTCTCTTCTTTCCTTTGCAAACTTCTAATTAACATATGTTGGGGCTTCTGAATCCACTCTCCATAGCTTTTGTCTTTCTTATGCATTTTCCATCTATTTCCTTTCTCTATATTAAAATTTTCTTAATTTTATTTTCATAATCACTTACTTTGTATCTCATAATACTGAGCTTTTTTTGAAAAATGTAGTAAATGTTTAAGAAAAGAATTTAATTTTCAAGGGTTCTTTATTATTTTCTGAAAGTTTGTTCTTTAGTTTCTGAAAAAATTCTGAAAGTCATTTTCTGCTATGGATGTACTATTAGAATAGATCTTCCTGATGATATTATCCTATTTTAAAAAATATTTCTTTCTTTTATTGAATTGTTTAGGATGAGTTGGTCTGTCCTTTCTCTTACTACTTCTCCTATGTCAAAGAATTTTCTTGGACATCTGGCATTTCTTGGTTGTCTCTTTCTATTAATGACTGAAAAACAGCCAGGTGGATGTGGCCAGCTAGACAGGCTTCTCTGCCATTTCCCGCACCTGGTCTGCCCCGGCTTTCGCTCTCATGTGCAAGGGCTGTTTACATGCTCAGCTTAAAGGAGTGGAGAGTATCAATGAAAGCAATGAATTTTTCTATGTTTGAAAATATAGTAGATAAACAATCTTGGGCCTCTACTAGTCACTATCTCAGGGGCAAAACAAGGAGGGCTTCTTTAATCTTGGTGAGAGAGGTTTCTTTAAGTTTATTTTCCTCCTCAGTAGAGCTGCCCTTTGCTTTTTTCCTGCCCTTAGATTGTCTGGAAGTCAGAGTTATCTCCACGCAATACATTCTTCTTCTTTCTTAGGCACCGCCACCACGTGGAACCTCCTCAGGCGTGGGTTCTCTTTCTTAGACTGAGGACTCTAAGACTTGTAAGACTCAGAAGGACACGCTGTCACTTCTGCCTTATTTTACTGCCATTGTGAGTCCTAAGGTCAGGCGAGACGGCAGGGCCGGGCAAGGGTCTCTGTCTCTCTGTGAGGGGGAACTGCAGTCTCATAGAGAAGGGCCTGAATATAGGGAGGAGAGAGGAATTAGGGTCATCGGTGCAATCAGCCCACCGCAGACTCCTGTGCTCTTCAGTGAACTTGCTCAATGTCTCTCTGAATCTACTTCTACTTATAAAGATGTGTCTTTAAATTTTTTTTTTTTTCTGGAGCTGTTTTTTGGTTTCTGGTTATCTTCATTGTTCTCACGCTAATTGTATTTTCTGTGGCCTTCCAGGAAATTCCAAAGATTTCTGGGTTCTATCATAGCATTCTTTCTTTTTTTCTAGTACTGTTATGGAAGTAGTCCTTAAAAAAGATATTTTTGGATATTCTTAGGAATTGGAGCAAGAGAAGAAACAGGTTTGTATGCTGATTTTGCTGTTCCGATTCAATCTCCTTTGCCATCATTTTCAATTCTCAGTTAATATCTGTTTTCATTGGGGATTATAGCATAACGGGCCTGAACCACCTGAAGCATTAAACACAACTGGCAGTTTGGTATTTCAACAGTCACAGTTGTGTGTTGATGCTACAGAAAGTAAGATGGCTGGAAATCATTCCTTCCCAGGCAAGGGGTTTAATTAAGCAGCAAGGATGAAAGTCAATGTAGACTAATCTAAGCTGCAGCAGATTTTATTTAACCCAATAACCTAAGAAACCATGTGTCAGTAACAAATACAACCAATCTGCTGATGTTTGGTAGGAATCGTAAGCAGGGCAGAAAGCTGGAGACTAAGGGAGGCATTTTCCTAAAGCTGAAGGAAGATGCTGCCTGAATTTGACCTCTGATTTGCAGGCTCACATTATTCTTCATTGTGCCAAGAAGTGGATAGTCACAAATGCATGCCCCACATTAATTAAAGTACATACTAGAATAAGGCTCTCATTGGAATAGAAGCTATAATTTCATGAGAAATACCAGACCTAGTGCTAACAATGTGGTGAGGATTCTGTCTTTACCTACAAAAGAACTTTACTAGGATCAGAAAATGGCTTGGTGAACCACACTTATGAAAAAATCAACCAATAACAAATGCTGGCAGGGCTGTGGGGAAAAAGGAACCCTCCTCCATTGTTGGCGGGAATGTAGACTGGTCCAGCCACTATGCAAATCAGTATGGAGATTCCTCAAGCAACTAGAACTAGAGGTTCCATTTGATCCAGCTGTTCCCCTACTGGGGATCTTCCCAGAAGAACTGGAATCCTCATACCACAGGGATGTATGCACAACCATGTTTATAGCAACACAATTTGTAATAGCTAAGTCTTGGAAACAGCCTAAATGCCCACCAACCAATGAATGGCTAAAGAAAATTGGTTTTTCTACACAATGGAGTACTACACTGCCATAGAAAGGATAAACTAGAGTCATTTGTATGTAAATGGATGGTCCTTGAGAACATACTATTAAGTGAAATAAATCGGGCACTCATGAGTACACATTGAATTGTTTCTCTGATATGAGAAATCATGGATGTAAAAAAGGACGAAGAGGTGTAATAGATATAATCTAAAAGGAAGATAATATTCAAAGGAGAGGAGCATTGGACGGAGGGGGGGGAGAAGCGGGAAGGGAAAAGAGGGATAGAAAAAGGAAAGGGAATTCATGGAGAAATGTGAATGAACCTGCTGTAAATAGGGAAGGGAATAGAGGGGAGGGGCAGGGAAGAGGGGGGAGAACCAAGATGCATCATGTACAGGTACAAAATAAATGTGATGAATGTAACCATTATATGTACATTGTACCAATACATGTTCTTAGTTAAAAAAAAAAGGTGATCTTTGAAATTTTACCACGGGAATTAAAAAAAAAAAGAAAATGGCTTGGTGAGTGAGGAGAGTTAAATTCATCCATTTGTACTTTACTTTGTTTCTTGTTTACCCACTAATCCAACACATTTTTACAGAATGTGGATTCTGAAGGAGCTATTTTACTAGGCACTGGGTGTACTTTGGTGAACAAAATCTTCACTGGAGCTAACCTTCTAGTGAGAAAGATGGATAATAAGCAAGTAAAAGGATAACAAAACAGCTAATAAACATATTATAATAGACATATAATGTACTGTGTATTAATAATCAATAAATACACAACTGCAAGTTGTCTTAAGGGCTATGAAGGAAATAAACAGGATGCAGCCATAAGGAATAAGAATGGACTCCTCGCAAATTTGGTGAAGTAGTCTAAGCACCTGACAGGGACAGTCAGTGCCTTTTTCAATGGAAGGAGGATCTATCTCTAGAGTAGCACTTGAATCCAAGATGATAACTCTCTAACATCTGAGCCAGCAACCCTGTGGCTTTTGGGGTTTGTACTTGTTACACTCATCCAGGCACCACCTAACCATCTCGGTATTCTTTCCTGCCGGGCCTGCATTCAGACCTAGAGTTCTTTTCCACACTGGGCTCCACATGGTACATCTGGATAGGCATACAAGATTAAACCATCCTGTGACATAGGTGTTTTTTTAAAAACTGGCCTCACCCAGTTGCGAGGCCCTAGCTGAGGCCTGTCAGTTCCTCTTCTCAAGTTCATACACCCAACCACTTTCCTTCCTAGGGCTCCCCCACTCTGGACCACTATGCATCAGTTTTAACCACCCACCCTGGATCAAGGTACCAGAAAATGAGGGACTGTCCCTATGCTCTGGTGCTTGTGAAATTATTTAATTTAGCCCATTTACAGGGAGCCCTAGCAAACTCTGTGGGTAGCCATATATAAGCTGCCCCTATAGCTCCAGCTTGCAGTTATCTTGACTCCTAGGCACAAACAGCTGTATGGCTCTTCCCGGCAGCCCCTTGCTCACACTATGGGTTTTCTTCTCAACACCTTTGCGGCTTAGTTCTTTCCTCCTACCATGGTGTAGGGATATTGAGTTCTGCTATCAAAGAGCCAAACTGAAACACTGTGCCAACCAGTTCTACATAGAGAGCCTTGACGCTGGTCCCAGGAGGAAGAAGGCCTATGCATACAATTCTCCTTCCCCTGGTCGTTCCCAAGATGGACAGTGCAGGACTCCACTTGCAGTTTCACGCTTCTGGGGCCCATGGGCCCATTTCCACGGAATAAGTCTTCATTCATCTTATCACACTTCAAGTATTATTCAGATTATCCCACTCTGGCTTAACAGTCTCTTTCTTTCAGGTGACTTTATAGTTCCGATTCATTTTGTATTCATTCTATAATTTATTTCTAAATTTCAGGAACCAACATGATGAGATACGAAATATTTATAATATGTTCCTTTTGTTTAACTCAATCAGAGCATTCTAAATTCAAGTAAAAATTCTGCTTGCCCCGTAAAATAATACAAAGTATAACGCAATTCCTAACAATGAAAACATCAGTTTCTTATTTGGTAAAAAAATCAGAGCACTGCAGTTGGCCTTTTCCTTTTGTTTGCTCGGTAAAAACTTTTTTATTTTTTTTTGGTGCTGGGGATCGAACTCAGGGCCTTGCGCTGCTAGGCAAGCACTCTAACCACTGTGCTAAATCCCCAGCCCCCACTCAGTAAAATTTGTCATAGGTCCAGAGGAAGATTTTCAGGTTGTTTATACTACGATTGATGGAAAATCTTGAAATGGTGAGAGTGCGATAGACAAGCAATGAGAACAGAATAAGATAAGTAAAGCTCACTGTAGAATTATGGCTCACTGGTGAGGAGGACAGGGCTTATTCGTGAGTATGTGAGTGCCTGAGTCTACGCACATGTGAGGCTGATGGCTGCTACCGGCTTTGTTCTCAACAATCCCTTTGCCTCCGTCGTGTCTCATTTTTCCACAAAGGCACTGGAGCTCATCTCTTCCACCAGCAGATGAACTGGCTTCGGGGACTCGGCAGGTGCAGAATGCATGGAGCACATGAATAATGCAAGCCGAGCCTGTCCAGCTATTGGAACCCTCTGCAAATTGCTATGGAGGCAGTTCCATGTTCCGAGGATGGGGGTGGGGTGCTGGAAGGAGGAGTGTGAGTTGATCTAAGGCCCCACTGAGCAACCTCTCTGCATTCCCCATGTGGGGCACAGACTCCTAGGAGTGCAGACACTGATACCCTCCTGATGAGGTCACTGCTTCTGAGAAACACTTTCTCCACTGTCTGAGACAAGCTAAGGCCTCAGACTGGCCCTACATTGGGAAATACATGATCAAAGTAAGATCACCTGGGGCCTTCTTTGTTTTGAGAATGTTTTGGACAAACTGAATATTTGCATTTTAGAATTCAGAGGAGATTTGTTTTTCCTCACTTCTCTATTTCTTTCCATTTAGCCGAGGGAGATTAGAGGACAGTAAAGTTCCTATTTTCTGAATTCTTATGACATTTTAGGTCTAATGCACTGGAGATACACAGATGAAATATTTCTGTAAGCCTCAGTTTTCTTAACTTTAAGGGGAGGATAATAATAGGACTCTCATCAGTTTTTTTGAAGATCAAATGGTAATACTTGGGAAGCACATTTAAATAAGCTCCCAATGGATGGCATTCATTACTGCTTATAAGTCACAGTTACTGCACTCAGGGGGTTGATAATATTAAAGGAGGAGGACGTACAGCTGATGATTTTGAGGGAGTGTCAGCCCTGAACGAGAGGCAAATACCAGGGGGACAGAATCAAGGATGGAACTAATCCCAAACAAGAATCTCCAACACATACACCCTCTCAGTCTCAGCTACCTCAGTTATATTTTTTGGCTATATAATGCACATAATAAATACAGTATGAACCGTATTTACTGTGTAAAGTTGCTGTGTGGCTTAAGTGAGAAAGCATCTGTGGAAATCTTTGCACTGTGAATGATATACAGTAAAAATGTGAATTTCCTCCTAAACCTGGGCTTTTTCACTTGGAAATCAAAAGAACTAGTGAGCACTGCCTTTTTCTTTTCTTTTTTGGTTGCTACAGGGTCTCCTTATGTCGGGCAGGCTGACCTTGTACTTGGAATCCTCTCGTCCCAGCTTATTGAGTGGCTGGGATTACAGATGTGTGCCGTTGAAGTTTTCCTCAGACGATTCACGTTCCTGGATTCGCCAAACTTCTGGGGTCTCCGCTGCACCTTCAGCTTCACACTCCCATCTTCACACCTGCCCTCTCAGGAGCACACGGCCTGGCCTCCCACGGCTTCCTCTGAAGTCTGGGGACAGCCTCCCTGACCCACAGATCTTTGTTCCGTGTGGCCTGACACCAGCGCCATGTGGATGATGACAAGGTCTGTCACCAGCCGGAGCATAGCGGGGCTTCCTTCTCTCTCGGCTATAGGGCTTGAGTGCCTGAATCACTGAGCATTTTGAATCCGATTCTGGGGAACGAATTCTCTAAGTCACCACCATTCTGGAACATGGTGCTGCAAAGGCTGGAGTGCTGCTCATTCTTGTGATGTCCTCAGGCCATCTTTTCTGTTGTTTTCTTTTGAAATACTTGGCTTTTTCTTGCTAGTCTTTTCAGTAACCAATTTCTCCTCTGTTCCATTTTTGCAGGCTGCAGCTTTACTGAGTTTTCTTTCTGGCCAAACTTCCAACATTTTAAATCACTCTTCTGGGCTCTTGACTTTGGATTCTCAACATAAATTGGGCTAAAAGCCCCCAATAGTAGCCAGGTCATCACCTCAACATTAGACTGCCTTGAAATTTCTTGTATTAGATCAATTAGTCCATTGTCCTTAATCTCAGTCTCAGGCGAAGTCTCTGGGCACGAGCAAAATGCAGACAAACATTTTGCCAAGCTGTAACACACATCCTCTGGAGTCCAACTGCCAACGCAGTCCTTCTTCCCACCAGAAACCTCCAGAGCCTATATTTTACTGGCAACATTTCTGTCAGCATTTTGGTCTTCCGAGCTCTGACCAGAATCTCCTATCAAGTACAGCCTAAGGTGTTCCAGCTCTATTTTTCCAGCAGCATCTCCAAATCTTTCCTAACTCTTCCCTTTCCCAGAAGCCAGTTCCAAAGGCTCCTAAACCACACGGTCAGGTATTGTCACAGCAACAACCCCACTTCTCTGATACCAAATTCTGTCTTAGTTACTTTTCTTGTTGCTGAGACAAACACCCAACACCCAAAGTTAAAGGGGTAAAAGTTAATTGGGCTTACAGTTCACAGAGGTTTTAGTTCACAGTTGGCTGGTTCAAAGGCAGTGTGGCTTGGCAGTGGGGCATCGCAGGGGAGAGACTGTTTACAACAGGCAGAAGACAGCAAGGCAAGTAAAAGGCCTTAGCAGCATTTTTCTGCCCCTTCTATACTATATCTGCTGAGATTAGGGTGGTGCCAAATCAATCAGTGGGCTGCTTAGTAATCATTTACCCTCAATCCTAGCATCACACACTGTGGATGCAGCCACCTCTAAAAAAGTCCCACCAATGAATGCGTAAGGCTTTGGGGGGACAATCCATAATGGTCCTATTCTAGATATTTTACAATGAGGGCATATAAATAAATACTCATGAAGTACTGAACTGCAGTTTGATTCTTTCCTTACTCCTGATATCCATAAGACTGCTTGTACTTTGTCAAGTCCATAGACTAGCAAGAGCATTCAGCTAAAGGGCCACTTGGAAGGAATTTGGTAAATGTTCCTGAACTGTCATGGATCACGCTCTTCAGAACCTAATTGAAATAGGCATTTGAGTGAGAGGAAGGCTGTTAAACACATTAGTGACATTCAGGAAGATCTGGGTTTCTTGACATAGTGCAGCATCAGAACATAATATGCATCAGAGACTTTCCTCAAATAGCCTTAATTGCATTTTGATGTCCTGGTGACTGTGAAGATTATTTTTAAATCAAATTGGTGCATTAGAATTACATTTAGTTTTAATTAAGTTGATGTATTTGCCAAGCAGTAATGTACTTAGAGAATGGAAACGAGACACCAAGGGAGCTTCTTCTGTCTTACTCTTCTCAAGGGCCCTTCCTTTCTTATTTTATGGACATTTATAAAACCTTGCAAGGTGAGGAACATCAGAATGGAAGTCACAGGCCAAAAACCAAATGCAGATCTGTGCACCTAGCATCACGGAAAATTAGGAAACCTGAGTCTGGCTTCTGGTCTGCCACTGGCCCACTGTGTATTTTGGGAAAGTCATAGTTGTTCTAAAACCTGGCAGATAGTCAGAATCTAATACATCATTTAACTGTGCAGATTCCCAAATGAGACTTGACTCTAGATTTAGGTGGAGCACAGGAATCTTTATTTTAATAATATTCTCCAGCAGATTCTCATGATTTACAATAAGTGCTTTACCATTTTAACCAGAGTTTTCTCCTCTGTAAAATGCTATTTGCTTAGGTAACCTCGCAGATTTGCTAAAAGAACTCAAGATGACACTAAGTAAAATGTGAAAAACATTGAAGATGATGGATTTATGTCCTGTCTAGCACATCTTTTCAGTTATTTCCCCCCATTTCAAAGTTTTTGACTTATATCTCATGCAAATTGTGGAAAACTGATCATACTACATATTATTTTTGTCCACAGAAATACAAGTGAGTTGCGCCTGGTAGACCGTAATCAGTTATTACCCCATGAATACTGTTGAGTTTTGGATCTGGCTATAAATTCAGATAAGTATTCCTTATTATCTACATATGTGTAAAATACTGAAATTTCCTTTGAGCCAGATGTTCCATCTTACTAATTCTCTCATTAATTAAAGAATTGAATAAGATTTTGACATGTATTCAATTTATATTTATATGAGAACTATAATTTTCAATTAAAAAATTCTCCTTTAAAGGAGTTTCTTTTCACGAACCCACTTTGGAGATGACAAGCTTCCTGGTCAGACATAGCAATCCTAATAAATTTACAAGTGGTCAGCATAGAATAGAATAATATATTTTCTAAATCTGCTGACTAAAAAGAAAATGAGACAGGATGGATAATGGGTATAGCTTTGCAACTGGACAGGAGAAATAACTGGTAGTATTTTTTAAAACAGTAGGGTAATCACCAAAAACAATCTACATTATAGTTCAAAATGGAGAGTAGAGATTTTTTAATGTTTGTAACAGAAAGTAATGATATATGTTTAAGCTGATATGCAATTTTTCTGATATGAACAATGCATATTATATACATTTACCAAAATACCACACTTTACCCCACAAGTATGTACAATTATGAGTCAATTAAAAGAAAAAAATCTAATTCCTGGCAAAAAATGTTAACTTTTTCAGAGATGAAACCTACCACAATCAACATAGGACAGAAAGAGTAAACGGGACAGAAAGCACTGGGGTTGGGAGTCAGCTTCCCCGGATTCCAATCCTGAGCCTCCACCTTCGACCTGTGAAGTCTTGCCCTTGTTTCTCCCACCTTATTTCCAAAAAGATAAAGAACCATAAATTGTCCCACTGGAAGATGAACTAAAAATAGCTAGGCTTATGAACCCAGAACTATGAAATTTTAAAGCAATCTCTTGAGAGTCAAGACTGGAATGAGTGTGGTTGTCTAAGTGTACTCCTTCCCCTGACATGAATTTTCACCTCTTGTTTCTGAAATGGATTTGCATTTGTCCCCATTTGGTACATTTTAAAGAAATGTTCTTGTTCTCAAGTTTAACCAGTTCATCCTTATCCTTTCCTACTGGATATCTTCCCCTGTTCCAATGGCTTTGAGTTATTTTATGTTTCATGCAACTTGTAGAAAGTAGTGTCATGGAAGTAGAAGCAGGCGCCACAGACGCCCATGATGTCTGTCCTTCCTGGAAGCTCAGCACCAATGCCACTTACTTACATAGCCTTCCCCGATTCTCTCACGGGTGCCTAATTGCCCCTTTGAGGTATGTTGGAGCATCGTGGACACCTGCCACCCACAATGCCCACTGGATTGTAACTTCTCTCTACTTTTCTGTTGCTGCAGACCCACAGCCCCTGAGATTCTTTGAGAACAGAGAACAGCTCTTTGAGAGCAAGCTTGACAACAGTGACACAAGGGTAAAAATCACTTTCAGCTCAGTTTCAAGTTATACCTTGATGAAATTCGGAAGAGATGAATTTGGGCCTCCAATCTCTAGAGGTTGTGGGAAACATTAGCAAATGAGATACCTAATTGCCGCTTTCTTTCAGATTTGCTCGTGGAAAATCTCATTCTTGCTGCTTTGAAGAGTCTGGCAATTTATGAATCTAAATCTTTATTGGGGTTTAAAAAGGATAAATTTTTCTTTGAAACCCCCAAATTTAGTGTTCTGGCATGCACTGAGGGGTAATTTGTATCTGTCTTAGACGGTATTGGAAAAGCAGTTCCCTCTTTCTCTTTCTTAGCTCATAAGCTTTTTTTCTTCTCTTTTCCTTCCTTATAAAAAATAGACATTACCATATAAATCTGATCGGGAAGAACTAATAAAAATGAAAATGACTTAGATGTAGAAAGTCAAAATGGATTCTCTGGAATAGGCAGTCTATGATTGCTAAAATATGTATTTTAACCATTCAATCTTTTATTTACTGTTGGTTCTTTATTTCACAGTCCCTTGGATGATCCAGGAGTTTGTGTTTACTTGTAGTTCTTTACACTTGCTGATTATTTACCTGAAATATCCATTTGGTAAAGCCAAATTGATCTTTACCAATATGTTTGGTAAAGATTTAAAAAAAGGTGCCTTGGTATGACTAAGAAGTAATGACTCCAAGACTTTATTTTGCAAACTTCTAAACCCCTTTGAATCCCCCACCCCAACTGTGAGTGCTTTAGTAAAGGTTTGGGATGGCATCTTTCAGGTTGCCTTAAATTCTACTATTTTCGAATAACAAAGCTACTATTGATCTGCCCTTCTGCAATTTTTTCTTGGCAAATAATATTCACCTGGCTCAAGGCCCATCACTTCCATGGTTAGGGCCCAACTAACCTTCCTAGCTTGGCTTGCTTCCTCATTTATTGTTTACATTACATTAATACCTCAGTTCACGAATGCTTCTGTTTGCAAACAATTTGGTTCTCAAACAAAAGTGTTTGATAAACTTTTGATTCCATTCACAAACTCCACATGGGTGACAAACTCAACGGCAGCTATCTTCCCACCACAAACACAAATATGGCCATCTTTCCCAAAATAGTAACACAAATTAAGTTAGTGAACTGAGGTACCACTGTGTATTATCATGGGCACCATTTGCCCATTAATCGTATAGGTCAGGCACATTAGTTCATTTAATCTCCATGATATTCATTCACTCGTCAAATATTAATTCTATACTATGCATACATACTATGTTTCAAGAACAGATTATGTTCCAGGGTTATCAGGGTTAGTAATTCCACGGAATTTACAAGACAGAGGGATATTGACCAAATAATCTCAGAAATACATAAATGCAAGTAGGGATAAGTATTTAAATGAAGGGAATACAGTATTATGGAAGTATGTTACAGAGGCATGTAACCTAGGTCGAAAGTACTAGGAGGGGATGAAGGCACCAGGAAGTGAATGATGTGCTGAGATGTGGTGGATGAATAATGGCTAACTGTGTAAATAAGGACCAAGATGTATTATATTGGGAAAAGGGAAGAAATTGGTCAAATGAGAAGGGGAACAAGGGAGGGGGGAAGGAGAAAGGAAAGGAGGGACGAGCAAAAAAGAGAATAGAAGGAAAAAATGGAAACAAAATTTTTGTAAATAAGGAAGGGAAGAGAGTTTGCGGGGGGATGGGAATAGGAAAAAAAGAAGCAAGATATATCACATATGGGTACAAATTCCCTATGACAAATGTTAGCATTATGCATATCTAAAATGTACCACTAAAATACTATTTAAAAAATAATGGCTAACTGGAATTGTGTGTGTGTGTGTGTGTGTGTGTGTGTGTGTGTGTGTTTGATGGTTGTGGTGGGTAGATATGAAGATGCTGGGAAGGAGCTGATGGAGTGGTCAGACTGCAGGAAGAAGAATTTCTTGGCAAGTGGTAGTGCAGTCTTTTTAGAGAAGAGAATAAGCTGGTAAGTGAAACAGGGAGGTTATTAGAGATGAAACTGCAGAGACTGAAGTCCCCATAAATATTCTGTTTTTTATTTAAGGGTGACGGGAGGACATCAGAAGGTTTTGAACAAGTATGAATGGTGTGACTAGGCCAAAGGCAGGCATAATGATTATTTTCTTTTATAGTAAGGAAGCAGAGGCTTGAATGGCTTGTGTAATTTTTCCAGGATTCATGCAGGTCACACACAGCCAGGTGAGTGGCTTGGCTAGGAATTAAATTTAGGTCAAGTGAAACTCACCATTTTATTCACTTAAATATTCAGTGAATTCATGCTGCTAGTCTCTCTCTCTCTCTCTCTTTCTCTCTCTCTTTGTGTGTGTGTGTGTGTGTGTGTGTGTGTGTGTGTGTGTGTGTGTGTGTGTGTCTCCCTCTCTCTCTCCTTAATTCTGAAAGGAAAGCACTTACTTTGGGAATATTAAACGGAGTTGACTGGAACAAACATTATTAAGCTCTTACAGTGTACCAGAGGCTGTTATCTTATTTAATCACATCCGTCTCGTAAGGGCAGGCCTGATTTTCCTTATCTTCAATATGAGAAAACTGAGGTTCAGAAAGTTAGGAAATATGCTCTCTTGGTGGAAACAGGAAGAGCAGGGGTATGAATACATTCTGTCTGACTCCAAATTATAGGTGAAGCCCAAACATGGTACCATCACTTAAGTGATACCCACAAAG
Organism: Hystrix cristata; assembly: GCA_004026905.1. NCBI lineage: Eukaryota > Metazoa > Chordata > Mammalia > Rodentia > Hystricidae > Hystrix > Hystrix cristata. The sequence continues at coordinate 57,298 of PVJO010009818.1, forward strand.
GATGGGAGGGAAAAGCAAGACTGGTAACACGGAGACCAGGTAGGAGCTACAATAATCCAGATGAAAGATGAAGTAAGGGTTGACACGACAGATTTTGGGTGACGTGAACAAATAGGAAATGAGCTGCAAACACATTTGGGACATGAGGCCTGGGCAGATGGTGGCATTATTTATCCTTAGGAGGGAGGAGACTGGAGCTGCTGTGCTCCATCTGTTGTTGGGGTAAGCAGGCAGGTAAGTGAATCCTGAGGTCTCTGGAGAGAGCTAGACCACTGGCTTGGCAGAAAGAGCTTTCTTTGTTATTGGGCAAATTTATAACAAATGCTTGCTGAAACAATGACCCATGAACTCTGAGTTAAGATGATTGGCTTCGCCAGTGCATCTTCTTTTCCCCTCAAGCACACACTCCTAACATTGCCTATGCTCTTATCTCCTTCGTTCACTTTCTGAAGACGATACTCAGTGTGTTCCCCGAGTCAGAATGCAGGTAGATAAGAATGGTATTTTATTAAAAGGATTTTTCCCTGATGGTTTGAGGAGAAAAAGAATTCACAAAGCCCTAGTTCATTCAAAGAATTATACTAAATCCCCAATGCATTGCCTTACACATTTCTAAATCAAGTTCCTGACTTTTAAAATGGGAACCTACAAACTCTTGGCAAAAAATATAAGCATGATTTATCATTCCAATCTTGCAGTCTATGTAATGCAGACATTCTACTCCTGGGAATAAATAGCCCTGTTTGCCTCAAAGCAGACTGTAAATGTTGAAGTTGTGACCAGACAACATGACTTTTATGGCCTGCAACTAACTAAAATAACCAAACAAAGTTACAACCACCACCAGGAAGCTAGACATTCCTCAGTATCCCCAACAACATTCTCTATTTCTCTGGAATTTTTTTTTTGAATCGAATGGCTTCAGAATAATCTTCTAATATAAAATGGTGGGACTTGTACAGCAGGTAGCTGCCAGATCTTAAATTTTAGACATTCGCAGGACAATCTCAAGGAAGACCCGATATTCTGTACTTATTGCGAAGTCAATATATGTCAGCCTTGTCTTCATCAGCAGAGAGTTAATTGTGGGCATCAGCTGAAGGCAAGAACTACCCCTGCCATGAAGCTTCCTTGGCAGGCTCTGCTCTGACTCACAGGGTTTGTCAGATCTCTGGTAGAACAGGGTCCCCTTGACAAATGCCATCGCCAGACTCAGGCAGGAAAAATAAATCTGCTGTTGCACTTCTCTGCTTGTTATACTCACCACAAGGGTGATGGAGCTGTAGAGGTGGACCCTAATGTCACAAGGACCCAGAAAACAGGCTCTAGTTGGAACCCTTCAATGCCTTGCTTTTCTTTTCTTTTCTTTTCTTTTCTTCTTTCGATTTTTCCATAGAGGTTTTGGGGAAAGTGGGAAAGGAGAAGGCTGCATTCATTGAGGCAAGAACCAGGCAAGAGGAACGATACAAATTTGGAACGCTAGAAAAGCCCAGTCAGCTGGGGTTGGGTTTGGAAGGGAGTTAACTGGTGACCGATTGTTAACTTGGCTGCAGGCACTCAGACAAGTGAGGTTTACCCCAATGGAGGCTACTTCCCCAGTGCTCTGGCAATTAAATAGTTTTCAGTGCTAACTTATTACTCCATTCTTTTGAGGAGAGGGCAGAATGCATTTTTAAAGGCTCGTTGGTCTGGAAAAGCAACGTAGTCTATCCTGCTCTAGGATGGGAAAACACAGTCACTTTCTGAGGTGACTTATGATTTGAGGTTGTGAATGGAAGAAAAGAGTAAGGCATTTCCCTTAAGGTAGGTCAGTGAGCACCACGTTATAAAAATCATAATAACTACTGGTTACTTAGTGTTTATGATGGTGAGGCACTGTGCCACGCACTTTTTTCATTTGGGCCTCACAAATCCCTTAAAGGGAGGAGACCATTGTTAATCTTTTATACATAAAGATATCAGAGTAATGAGATGTTTATAAATTGCTTAAGGTCACACAACAATTTGGATGTGAACCTAGGACTGACTCCAGCTTAATCACCTCTGAAACACTAGGAACCTCAAACTATGTTCTAGAGAAAGGTTCAGATTTAGTAGAGGCTGAAAAACTCATCTTCCCAATTACCATTATTCTTAGTAAACTCTGATGCTCAGTGTTAATTTGGAAAGTATATATATTATTCTCTACTGGACTCCACTGGATGCCAAAGGTATTTAATGTTTAACCTTCATGAAAATTCCCATGAGTAGTTCTTTTGGCAAGGTACTGAAGCAGTGCTTCTCAAAGTGTGGTCTTTGGACCAGCAGCATCAGCACTGCCTACATACTAGTGAGAGATGCAAATTCTCAGTCTCCACAGCAGGCCCCCCGAGTCAGAAACTCAGGAGGCCACTCAGCAATCTATGTGTTAACACTTCTACAAGTCATGAGATGCAGGGTAACATCTAAGAATCACTGCTTTAAAGTACAAATAGATTTTTCACATGGAAAAAACATTGACATTAAGAATTTCTTTAATTATTTAAAAAAAAATCTTTACCTCATTTCCAAGTCTTCATTCTCCTGTGGCACAAATTTGTACAAGGCAACATAGGTGTTCATCTGTAATGGGTCTTTGGAAAGAGGTCCCTGAAAAAAGAAGAAGATGAAGAAGAAGGAGGAGGAGGAGGAGGAGAGGAAGAGGAAGGGGAAGAGGAGGAGGAGGAGGAAGAGGAAGAGGAGGAGAAGGGAGATGAGGAGGAAGAGGAAGAAGAAAACACAAGAGGAAATAAAGAAAATAGGAAACAGAGAAATTAGTGTGATGTAATTCCAGTGTATGGATCTTAGGTGTTAAAAAAACATTATTAACGATTTCCTCTCAGTTTTAGGTTTATTTTTTATTTCATTGAGTTGGGTTCCATTACAAACCATTTCAAAGCAGTTCTTTGGACTTCATTGTCAGAAATACTGAAATCTTCTTCAAATAACTTTTTCTTTCATACAGTTGTTCATGAAAAATATCACAAGTTCGGCTCCAGGAATGGGAATATTTTTTGTAAAGAAAGGACACATGAATATTAATAAATGACTCTCACTTCCCCAAACTGACTTTTTGTCAGTTAGGTGAAAGTTGGAATCCAGCATATCAAAGGGCACCAAGTTTATTCATCTGGTACCTCGCTTCGTCAGGTTAGAGAAAAAGCACAGCTTTTGGTATCAGACTGATAGTTTATATCATGGTATCACTACCTATTGGCTATGAAATTTTGCAGGAATGATAATAAAGCTACCAATTTTTATAGCTACTTTGTGCCAGACATTATGTTACATGCATTAGCATAATTTAACTGTGTAACAGTCTTGTTAGGTAGATCTTATTATGGTCTCCAATTCATAGATTGTCTTGTAAATGTGCTGAAAAAAACTAGCTATTACTACTAACAAAATAAATTTTCAATGCTACAGAAACGCTTATAATATAAAATTTAAATTATACAATATATGTATCATATAACCGAATAATATATTTGAATATATCAAATATATTACACACATATGCTATAATGTATATAAAACATAAAAGTTGCATAATCCTTTTTACCTATGATTCACTCTACTCCTTGAAACAGGTGCCTTACACTCTATTGTCCTATTCTAGTAATATTACATGCATATCTACATGTATCAACATACAGAATATAAATAAATACATATGTATACTATATATTTATAACTCTTATGCAGTTATACTACAATTCTATGATTTAAACATTATATAGTATATACCGACTTGTATGAAACTTACATGAAAGAAACAAAAAAATGCTCAGAAGTTATCATTTTTATATTTTATGCACTGTGATATTTGTTTAAGTCATGCTATTATGCTGTAGTACATTATACTACATTATTCTATTTTATTCTCTAAAAATACTGGTCCAGAACAAACTAAGGGGATCTCACGACACCCTTCGGTGGTGATCTGCAGTTTGATCTAAGGACTCATCTGATCTGTCTTCTGCATCTTCCATAAATACCTGGTGGTTTATGTTCTTTGCTTGGTCGCCGAAATCATCGGTGCCGTTTTCGGGATATGTAAACACTGAAGGAAACAAGAGAAAGCAGATGCTTTAGGAATCCAGTCACAATAATTTGAAAAACAAAACCGAAGGATGTCACTTTATTTCATGGATCATAGCTTGTACTTCACTGCTCATTGCCTTTCCCCACTTTCATGTCCTCTCGCAGGAGATGCTTCTCCTGCCTCCCCAAGCAGCATTTTGTGCTACTTCCTTCGAGCCCCCACAACCTCTGCACATGCCTGGCCAGCACTTGTCCTTTGCACTAGCGGGGAATTGCATGTTGAAGACTTTGTCTCATTTGGCAGTGTTCTTTTTAGGAGCAGAAGCCATGTCATTTATCTTATTGGATTTGTCACAATACTTGTACCTGGGATGGTGGGTGAGGTATAATTCAGGCTAGTGCATTTGAATTACCTTTTCTAAATATCAGATTATTTAGTCTATATTCAGTATATTGATTCTAGTTCTTTAACAATGTCTGTATTGTATTTTGAAGATTAAAGCTTTATTTTAAATTTCAAAATATTTTCCTGATCTCTTATTTTCAATGCTTTATAGCTATTGTATGGTTTTTCTTTTAGTTTATTATCAGAATGTGTAATTCTCCTCCTTTTGCATTTAGGCAGCTACTCTGGGGCCTTCATTGGGAATGAACCTTCTCAAAATGTACAGGAGTTTTCACCGTCCATGTACATAGCTGTGGGAGGTCCCTGAATGAGACAGGGGCCTCTACCTAGCTAACTTGATCAGCCAAATCAACCGCAGTGACCAGCGTCCCAACCTTATCCTCACCAGATGGACTGTCTTCAAGCAGAAAGTGGTAAATGTTTCCAAATTTATATGATAGAGTAGAGGTGTCTAAATTAATCTACCATTTGGATGACTTGGCATTTTAAAATAACACATCGCTGCATTAGTCTTTCCTTTTATTTTCCTTCAGATGATCAAGAAAGTATCAGTAGGGGAGAGAAACACCACAGGATGCTCTATAACCTGTTTCATTAGTATGTTGACAATCTCTAGTGTTCTTAAAATAGACTCAACAACTGTGAGATATAAGAGACATTTCAGAACATGAGCTTCTGGAAAAGCACAGAAGCTTGTTAAATCTCTATTCGACTCGGTTTATAGCTCCAGAGTTTATGGCTACAATTCCACTATGCCTAGGAAACTCATATGCAATCACTGGAAGGGCTCTGGTTTGTGGGTAACTGGAACATAAGCTCCAATTCCACAGACCTTGTCTGACTTATTATTTGGCTGCTCAACTTGGTGTTTACTAGTGTAAAGAGGGTAGAGAACAGCAACATCTTTATCTGGTATTGTGTGACTATGTAAATCCTAGAGTAAATACTCAATTCTATAAAACTGTATTCTTCCAAGAGAATATTAAATATCTGAATGGGAACATGTTAAACGAATCTTCCTGGAAAATTCTGGGTTGGAATGAAAAGGGAAGCTATATAAAGTGTGTATGTGGTGTTCAGTTTGGACCAATTTTGTAATTTTGCAATTTCACATTATTTTAGCTTTATTTTTGAATATCCTTTGGGTCATCAACTTCAAAATGTGTATCATTTTTGTAAACTATTTAAAAATTATTCGAAATGATCTTAAATGTGCTTGCAAATACATAATTACAAACAGAACTGGAAGATTGCAAAATGATTTTTAAAATTTATTCCTCCAAGCCATTTCTAAGACTTTGAAGAAAGAGGACAAAAGTGAGGTAAATATTTTATTAAAGCATTTAACATACACCCTTTATTTTTAGTGTTTTAAATTCTCTTATGAAAAAATCTCCTTGCTTATTTCAATACTTGTGGTAAGTACTCAAAGAATATGTCCATTAATGTAGGCATCTTTCTCAATATTATAGAAGCAAAACAAATCTTCAGTTTTTGCCCCGTCCTCAAAGGACCTTCTCCTTTTCCATTATCTGTCTTTCTCTTTTACTCTGCAGCTCTGCGAAGCCCTTGTTTCTGAAATGATTATTTGGCTTTTTCTTTTTTAATCTGGGAATGAAGGAAATTATATTACTGGATTACTTGATATACACCCAAATTTGATTCTTAGGTTTAAGTCTAACTTGGTTATTATGCAGAATCTTTATAAAATATATTGCTGGGTTCAGTTTCCTAGGATTTTGTTTCAGATTCTGCATCTGTGTTTAAGAGGGAGGCCAGCCAGGGTTCCCTTTCTTCGTCCTTGTTTGGTTTTGAAGTCAGCATTGTAATAGCCTCGTAAACCAAGTTAGAGGACATCGCTGCCCTTCCTCACCATGGCATCCTGCTTCTCTGAAGGAGCTTATGTAATCTGGAAATTTTCTACCTCTTAAATGTTTCATAGAATATACTTATAAGGGCATATGAGCTGGGTACTTTTCTTGTGTAAAATTTTAAATATTGATTCGGGTTTTATAAGGACTAAGAACAAATCAAGCTTTCTAGTTCTGCTCCTTCTGGAATCAGGCTTTAGTCATTGATATCTTTCTTGATATCAGCCCTTTAAAAAAAGTTTTAAAATTTATAGGCAAGAATTTGGTTATGGTATTCTTTTATTTTCTTTTTAAACTCTGCTGTTCTCCCTTTTTTATTATTGCTTTTTTTCTCTCATATTTAAAAATTGTGAGCTGGGAATTTAGCTCAGTGGTTAGAGTGCTTGCCTTGCAAACACAAGGCCCTGAGTTCGATCCCCAGCACCAAAAAAAAAAAAAAACAAAAAAAAAACCAAAAAAAATTGTTAGAGATGTAAATTTTATTTTTTTAAAAAATGTACTCAGGATTCATTAATCTTTATTTGAAATTAATAATTATTGCTTTTACCTACATTAATGCCTTTTTGGGTTTATTCTATTTTCTGACTTCTTAAGTATGATGCTTAGGCTGTTCCTTCTCAGATTTTATTTTTTTATAAAATCATTTTAAAGCTCAATTATTTAGTCATAATAATGCTATCCCACAAGCTATGGTATATGTTACTTATCATAGGTACACTTTTAAATATGTTTCGACTTTCCTTATGAATTCCTCTTGACACATGAACTTTTAAAAAGTGTGTTAAATTTTACAAATTATTGATTTTTCTAGATATCTTCTGAGTATGGATTTTTATCTTATTTGTACTGTGGATAGGAAGATGTACAATTAACTATTTGAAATTTGAGACCATACTCTTAAGCGAAATAAATCGGACACACATGTTTAAATATCGCATTGTTTCTCTGGTGTGAGAAACTGTAAATATAAATAAAGACTAAAATGTAATATATTGGGAAAGGGAAGAAAATGTCCAAATGGGAAAGGGAACAATGGAGGGGGAATGGAACAGAGGACAAGAGAAACAAGAAATGGAAGGAAAAAATGAAAACAAAGCTTTTGTAGATAGTGAGGGAGGAGGGGTTAAAGGGAGAGGAATGGGAAGAAAAGAAGGAACAAGATATATCATGTACAGGTACAAATCCCTTATGATGAATGTTATCACTACGTACACCTAAAATGTACCATTAAAATAAAAATTAAAAAAAGAGAAATTTATGAAGCTTGTTTCATGGTCTACAGAGTGATAATTTTTATAATTGTCCCATGTGTTCTTAAAAAGGTGAATCCTACACTTTTCACTTTTTAAAGTCAATTAGATGAAGATTGTCAAATGTGTTAGCAAACACTCTTATCTCTACACTAAATCTTTTTGTCTGACTTGCCAATGTGTGATAGGCATGTTAAAATTTTTTACCATGAAGGAGATTATCAATTTTCCTAATAAGGTGGTCTACTTCTTAAATTTGTATCATTCTTGAGGCTATGCATCAGCCATATGCAAGCTTGGAATTTATAACTTCTGATGAAATGAACAAGACCAAGTAATGATGCTTTTTACTTCTAGTAATGTATTTTTCATCTTAAACTCCATTTCTTACAAATTAACATAGCTATATAATTTTTCCTTTGTTTAATATTTGCCTGGGATAATTATTTTGTTCTTTTGTGTCTGTATCTAAAAAGTTTTCTATCCTGTAATTTTATTTTTTATTCCTGTGACCTCAGAAAGTTCTTTTACTTTTCAATTTTCTGTATCCTTATGTTTTAGATATTTGTTAATAGTATATAGATCACTTAAAAATCTAGTCTGAAAGTCTTTTTCTTTTATCCAGAGTATTTAGTTGCCTTGCAGTGATTTTGATGACGATAAATTTAAATTCCTTTCTAAACATTTTATTTTGTATTTCCTATTTGTCCTAAATTTTCTGTTTTCTTCTATATTTCTCCTTCTCCCATTTTCACGTTTTTCTTCCTTTCTTTTGAATTGATTGGTCTGTTCGTCCTTCTCATCATTCAGTTCTGTTTCCTTTCTAGTTTGCACGGATTCATGTATCTTTTTATTTTTTGAAATTTTATGAAGCACATGTAATACAACCTAAACTGAAATAATATTTTTAGTGCCCTTCCACATAATATGAGAATCTTGGAATACCTATTTCCTATTCACATAAAGGTATTTTAGATAACATTTTATTAACAACTTAATTTTTATGAAGCTAATGTTTGCCTAGATTAACTGCATGTTTACCTTTTTCTTTGTTTATCATTTCCTCTTGTTTCTAAGTAGCTTGGTAGAGTTTGCTTTATTTATGTGTTTTCTCAGCATATTAAAATTATCATGGCACTGTTAATTAGTTTCTATTGTATTTCGTAAGAAGTGGTCTGTATAACTTTCATTCCTTGCATGTAATCTTTCAGCCTGCAGTTATTGTTTTCTTTTGTCTTTGAACCTATGCATTTTCACCTAGATGTGTCTAAGCATATGTTTCTGCAGTTAGGAATGGTGTCGTTAATCAATTCCAGAAAATTCTTGATCAGTGTCCTTACTCTCATTCTCTCTTTGTGTGATTCTTTCTAAGATGTCAGTTAGACACGTTGGATTTCTTCACTCACCTTCCCTGTCTCTTTTACTCTAACAAATTCCACTGCTTTATTTACTAGATATACTCTAATTTCTTTGACTCTATCTTTCAGGGTGCTAATTCTCGCATCAGCGATGTCTAAGGTACTTTTAAATTCTTCAATTACATTTCTACTTTAAGATCCTAGAAGTTCTATCTGGTTTTTCTTTAAATTTTCCTATTTCTTTTTGATAGTTTCTTGTTCTTTTGTTACATTTTCTAGTCCACTTTAATATTTCAAATACATATGACTATGCTGTTACATTTATTTATTTGATAATTCCATCATTTGCATCCTGAAAGTCTGATCAAAATATTGGTTGTTCCCACTTATTCTTACTTATGGTGGCTCATTTTCTTATATTTGGTGAATTTGTTGTTAGCTCATGGTCTTTGAAAGTTAATTGTTGGAAGTTTTTGAGGTCAGATTTCAAATACTCTTCCTCTAAAGGTTTGCATTTGTTTCTGCTAAAAGTGTGATAATCTTATCACTTTTAGCATTTTAGAATAAAGAGAAATTTTATATTATTTTACTTTGCCCATACAGGTAGTTCAGACCCTAAGCAAAGAAGACTTTTTTCTTCCCTTTCCTTTTCCCTTCCTCCCCTCCTTCCTTCCTTCGTACCTTCCTTCCTTCCTCACTCCCTTCCTACCTTTCTCCCTCCTTCCCTCCCTCTCTCCTCCCTTAACCCCGCCCTCCCTCCTTCTCTTCTTTCTTCTCTCTCTCTCTCCTCTCCTTCCACTCAGCTGTTTCTGTCTCCCTCTCTCTCTTTCCTTTTCAACCTGAGTTAAGGTTGGTACCATATACTCCTCCCGAAGGCACTGAATTCTCCTAGTGACATGAAGGGTGCCTTTTGAGGTGTCAACATTTCCCCAAAGGGTCTCTCATCTAACTTATTCCCCTGTACAAACCCCCAGGTTTTGTCATCACTGTTCACACATGCTCTAGGGCTGTGCAGAGTATACACTGGCCTTCACCAGCTTATGTCTCTAGAGTCATGCTTTAATGTCACTTGTAAATTCTAAAGAGTTGTCTTATTTTGCTGCCATGCCTTAATTAGAAATTTCTTTTTCATTCTCTTTCCTAATGGTTTTATGAATGTTAAAATGGGGAAAATTTCTGAGAATCCAGTTCCCCATAAGGCTGGAAAGAGATTCTTTCATGTTTTCAAA